>CM032804.1:11054491-11251991 GCA_019155185.1 Beaufortia kweichowensis
ACAACAGCGTGTTTCAAGCGTCAAAACCAAAAAATACTTTTACCTATTACTACTCTAAATGATGTTTTTGTAAAAACCTTGCTAACACGACAAGTGCATTTATCAGAGAACATTATAAAACCGAAAATAAATTCACGTTTAAGTTATTGACACCTTTAATAAAACCCCTACAAGACGAAGCATCGACAATGTAGCAACGTCAACATCATTGCCCTGTTCAGGGTGTAAGTGCAGGTTTGTCTCATTTGTAAATACTGTAACTTATTGCTTCATTATCTTATTTAGTTAAGTTTTAAACACAATTTCACAGCTAGTCAATGTTAGTGCTGTTACTGTTATAACTCAAATTAATATACTAATGGACAGCAAGCGATTTGACAAGAACAACATTATTAAAAACGTTGCTGAGAGCAGTTCAGACTTTGAAAAGAGAAGTCTGTTTGTTTACATCTCTTTTTCATGTACTTTTTGTGAGTGAGAGACTTCTGCACTTCTGCTGTTTGCTAAAATGCTTTGTGTAAACTGGTATAAATGAGGACTACTTTACTACCTCTAGGCTGCTTTTTATGTTTGTTTGGGATGGTCATATTGTATGTAATCAATTTATTATAGTAAGGAAAAATAGGGTTTCAGTGGTTTCAAAATTTGTTGTGGAGTGAGATTGGATGAAAGTGAGACTGCTGAGAAAGCCTGAAATGATTTCCAGCCTGACCCAGTCCACACACAAGAAAATGTTTGCAAGTCTATTTTATTTATAAAATATATAAATAAAAATGATAATAATGTATTTGTTATTGATTTTACTGCCAGTAGAGCCAGTCAGTTTTACCTGACTGTATAGACTGTAATCTTAATGACGTTTTTCATTTTTACTGATGAGCTTAACTAAATCTGATACGATCAAATTAAAGCAATATTACAAACATGTCATGCACAAATCCACATGCACTCATGAAACACACTTATATGAAAAAAAAACTGGAGCAGTCTGCACTGAAACAGTTTTTATTTGATTTTATTGTCAGTTTTTATATTGGTTTTATAAAAGTATGCATGTCCAATGAAAGACACAATCCAATTCTTATATATCATATGTGCATTGAAAAGTTATCATTACAATATACAGAGTTAGACAGTTTAGAGAGGAGTCAGTGTTTGATATTTTTTGTAACAATAAAGCAAACATCTAAATAAGAGTACACAAACAATGCAGTAAAATGCTGTTCACAGATGCACAGGTAGTCTATAAAGTTTATTTAATATCTCTGAATCTCAGTTGGTTGTGATGGTTTTGATGCTTTCTTTTCTGATTTGTCCTCTTGAACATCTTGTGTATCTTCTCAATTTTTCGACATCATTTTGACAAACTCTGCAGGAAAGAGATAACAAAGACTGTTGTCAAAACTAGAATGTCACTTTCCCAATCTGATTTGTACCCAAAA
The DNA here is from genome assembly GCA_019155185.1 of Beaufortia kweichowensis. Taxonomy (NCBI): domain Eukaryota; kingdom Metazoa; phylum Chordata; class Actinopteri; order Cypriniformes; family Gastromyzontidae; genus Beaufortia; species Beaufortia kweichowensis. The sequence continues at coordinate 11,055,934 of CM032804.1, forward strand.
GTGAGAAAAAAAACCCTTAAAGACTGAATATTTATTTTTTACCTTCAAAATCAACAGTCCCATCTCCATTGTTGTCAGCCTCTCTGACCACGGCCTCTATTTCCTTTCTGTTTCCTGTTTCACCCAGTAACTTTAGCATTGCAAACCTTAGTTCATCTTTTGTGATAGAGCCGTCACCATCTATATCAAACTACACACACATAAAAAATAGATTCATAGTTTAATAGAATAGAATTTGCTTAAAATAATTAATTTTAATAATTAATGAAGACTTTTTTTACTAGCAATACTATTTACCTCTTTGAATGCTTCTTTTAACTCATTCAATCCAATCATTCCAGCTGTTTCTGCCAGCAGCTTTGGAGTCATGAGGTCAAGAAAATCCTGAAAATCGACTCTTCCTCCAACTGCATTAGAGAGAGAGAGAAGATTAGCAGATAAACAAGAAAAAACGTAAAAGTAGCGCGTGACAAAAATAAACGTCTATGCATTTTGAAATAATCTACACAAGAGTGCCACAAGAAATCACAAAGGGAAGAACAGCTGTGTGTATGTGGTGTGTGTGAGAGAGATGCAAAGAGAACAGAGAACAGATGTCTTACGGTTCATGTTGATGTTCTGACTAAGCTCAAGCAGTTCCATCTCCGTAGGCATGTAGCCCATCGTCCTCATCAGGTTGCCCAGATCTTTACAACTGATCAGCCCATCTTTGTCCTTATCGAACTCTTTAAATGCCTCTCGCAACTCTGCAACACACACACACAGAAACATTAACCTTTAACCGTGAGACGACTGGATTATTGAGTTGCTCTGACTGGCATTATACAGATCCAAACATCTGTTGAAAAAAAGATTACTTTTTTATTTAAACATGAAGGTTTTAGGATTTTGAGAATTTTAAATTACAGAATATATCTTTATTATAGAAATATCTGTTTGCTGCCATTCAGTTGTTTGCTGAAAATACAATACGTACAATAATGCCTTTTGTTTTTAAATTGAATAACGTAAAATATAAGGTTTTCTCTAGTGATTTCTGATTTATTAAAACTGTCACTGTATATTCTGTTTTATCTTATGTCTTGAACTGTAAGGTCGGTCTAGTTATGTAAATGACCCAGAACAGCTCTGATAAGTGAAGATAAACATTTCTAATGAACAGTTTTTTATTCAATCACTGTTACTGACGAGTAATTTATATTTGTGTTTTTAATTTTTAATCTCAATACAATTTAATTTGTCTTTTATTTTAGATGTGGGCAGTAAAACGTACTTACCGTCTATTTCCTCATCAGCCAGCGGCCGCTCCTGTAAAAAAACATCTACAGTAAGTTCTTTTCTGTATGTTTATCAATCAATTTCATATTTACCAACAATCTTCTGAGGGAATGTTAATGTAATGTTTTATGTAAGTAAGAAGCTGTCAGAATCTTGGGAATAGTTTTTAACTAATTCTTCCAGAAGATAAACTGGTAAGAATAACCTGCTGGAACTAAATAAAAACATAAAAATAATGAAAAACTCACAATGTTTTTAGCCCCTCTTAGGAAAATGCACGCTGGCCCCAGACTCATATCTGACAGGCTCTTATGCGACTCTTCTGGACATATTTGAAAGATTTACAATATGCATTAGCATTTGTGTCAAAGTTATTTATTATAAGCACCTGCTGCAATATAATGATGTTGCTCAAACTACAATAAGTAAAAGAGAATTTAAGTTCCAAACACGAGCCTATCACTCACCAGTTCCTCTGTACTCACTTTTCTCTGTCTCTTTCTCTCTGTTCCTCTGTTCACGTTACTCTGAGGAGGAGCAAAACCTTTCTCACTGTCAGTCAACAGCCACTGAATGATTCAATGATACAGAGAGGGAGGGTGTGAGTAAAAGAGGAAGAGAGTGAGGGAATGACTGACAGTGAGAGAGAGACATCAAATCCAGCTTCTTGAGCTAAATCAGACTAGTTGAGAAATCAGACATGACTGAAAAAACATGCCCTAAATGCATTCAAAGGTTTTTTTTTTACCTCAAATGTATCATAAATACATATGTGTATTGTGCATTGCAGGTTTATGAAAGAATTGTACAATGACGTACTATATTGTCAGATGCACATATACGGCAAGTTTGTAAACTTGAGAGAAAAGAGGATTAGTATCAGCTGAGTAGAGAAAATGTAATGATGTCTGATGAAAAGGTTTCTGTCATGGTTGGGTTTAGGGGTATATAAAAATGATTTTAAAAGCCATTATGTCTATGGATAGTCCCCACAATGTATAGAAACATACCCACTTAACTTAATTATCGGGACAAATTTGTACCCAAAAGTGAGCAAAACTTCCATTTGGACTTCCGTCCTTAAAAACAAACAATATACTATAAATGTTTTGAGTGTGGGTAAGGTTTTAATAACTAGCTGTTTATAAAAACAATAGAGGTCTATGGAATGTCTTCATAGATAGATAAGTAAATGTGTGTGTTTGTATGTGTGTGTGGCCTTTTAATCTTGTTTGGTGTTTGTAGTGTCAAGTGCAGAAAGATTACCTGGGATTATACCTAGGATTATATTTGTTGAAAGATCCATCTGTTTTATTGATAGGAGAAAATGGTTTATCAAACACAGTATTAAAGATTAAGAACATGGCTGATCATAAGCAGTGCCTGCAGAATTCTCCATCACTATATTTCAACACTTTGTAATTCTACTCTCTACTCTTATGATGAGCATTATTTCTAAACACATTATCCAAACTGTCCTCTCCTTTGTGTCTCTGTATCTCTCCCTCTCATACATTTTTTATTCTTCATGTCCCTATGAGCCCCTCTTTGTCATTCTATCCCTCTGCCAGGTTTCAATGCAGTAAGGATAAAATTGCTGACAGAAGAGACCCCCGTCCCACCAGGTCTCTATCCAGGCGCTAAGTGAAAGCAACTGTCCTGCCGTGTGTATACCAGTCACCAGTGTTTAACTTTAAACAAATAGTTTTATTTGTAATTATGTCAGTTCATTACACACTAAACCGATTTGCAGAATACTCATTAAATGCATTGGCTATATGCATGCAGATAGTCTAGTCATATACAGTATATTGTCTTCAGTGTGTGCTTCACAGATCTGAAAATAAATCAACATCTGGTGTCATAAAACAACGTAGCGTAGGCATGAGTCACACTTGTACAGTATATACGGAGAACCGTTTACATCACAGTATACGTCAGAGAGGTCAAGAGAGAAGAAAATCAGGCACAAAAATGATGTAACAGGAATACGGGATTTTCAAGACAGGCACAAGTCAGATACGATATGATGTTCAAAAGTTGTTTGTGTGTCATCACAGTATCTCTGTGTGCTCAGGATCACAAAGAACAACATGTCTATATGCTGTCTGATCTGTTGATGAGAAATATAGTAGGTTGTTCTTCTAAATTATGATTTGTGGTTGATAACACACGCTGAATATGTGGGATTTGAATGGTACATATTCACAGTGTGCCCTTTAACATAACCAAAAAAACGTTTCGCAAACGTTAAATAACATTTTGGCTTTTTAACATAATTAATTAGTTCATCCTGGGAAATAAAGCAGCAACTACTGTTCAGGGGCGAAGATGTAGTCTAGAGCCTGCCTCTCTGCTGCAGCCACATTAGGATGCCAGAGGTCCACACTGAAGATGACCCTTGGACCGTCTTCAGCTCCCCCTGGTGGACAGATATATGCAAATGCTGCTTAGGCATTGTGATGATAAATTTTCTGGGGTATACATATGAAATATCTTCAAGGTGATTGTCAAATCTTAAATCTTAATTCAGATTTGTAACATATAATATAAAAATCTGTTGCAGCTCTCTGACCATTATGCGAGACAGTGTGCAGGAAAGAGTCATCTACTAGGAGACAGTGTCCTTCTGACCAACACTGCGGCTCACCACCCACCACCAGCTCACACTGAGCAGGTGTTTGAAGACCTAAAAGAGAGATAAAGAAGGATGAAATACAGGGATTTCTATAGGGAATATATCAGACACACACACATTTTCCACACACATCTATACATTTAGACATAATGACTTTTATTCTGTACAAACTGTGTATTGTATGCTGTAAACCTCACCTCCCCTAACCCAACTCTCACACAAACCTTTCTGCATTTTTACATTTTTACCTAGTTGGCAGCGAAGACGAGTGTTTGTAGGACCATAGGTCCCTCCCAGTGTGGCCCCGGGACCAAGGAGCCAAAAACCTGCAGACCCTAGAGAGTTACTACTGATGAAGGTTCTGAGAGACAGGAGGGTTCGGTATGTACACGGACATGCACGGCAGTTACTGGCCACACACACACCAGCGTTATAAAGAGGAAACACAGTCTGACCCTAGGAGATAAACAAATGAGTCAGTCAATCACACATGCAGATATTCACACTTTAAACATTAGTGTACAACTGCTGAATGTCGTGTTTGTGTGGAGGACCTCAATGCATTCTTGTAGACTGATTATTTTGTGAATCGAATGCAAACAGGTCTCTAACTGTGGTGCAGTACAGATATTGATTAAAATATATTTAAAGAGGGAGAGAATGAGAGAGCAATACAGACAGATAATATGAAAGTCTTTTGTTATATCTGAGAGCAAAGTAGAATAATGAAGAACAAATGTAATTCCCAAACTCATGTGATGGTTATGGCTGGTTATAGTTAATAATGGCAAAATGAGTGAATTATTTCAACTGTCTCTTTTGGAGCATAAGAAGCCATTTTCTAAAAGAGTTTGTGCTGGATTATAATATGGAACTGAACTGAACTGAAAGTGCAAATGATCATATTTTATGTTGCTAATGTGGTTGCATTAACTGTGGCACTTTTAAATCAATGAAACCTGAAACCATATTGAGACCAGTATTACAACATTTATTTACTTTTGGTCCCTGGTAGGTCCACCCATACTTTGTATCAGTTCCTCTCTGATACATTGCCTGAAACTCGGCGAGGATTATGGGATAATTGGCCTCCAGAACCTCAATGTCATGGCGATGAGCATCCCGGGGAAAGAAAGGAATGCTGGGAACATCTGGGAGGTAGAAGAGATGAGGCTTCTGGATGGATGGGCGATCGCTGATTCTTGCCTACACAACAGAGAGATACATTTTTGTATTATTACTAAATTTGTATTGTCAAAAAGTCCCCTGAAGCCCTGAGCCATTTAGCTCAGACCTTAAAGCATATATTCTCTGAGCCAATACAAACTGATACCTTCCGACACAACATTAACTATCCATCTCTGACCTGATTGCGCAGACCCTTGTGAATACGACCCATGCCGGCCCAGCTGTAGCGTTTCGCATACTCCTGTAGGGCTCTGTACAACTTCCTGCTTTCAACCGCGGCTTCAGTGGGGAAAGGTGCATGGCTCAGCACAGGTGTCAGGTAGCTCTCTGGCCCTTCCTCTTCCTCCACATTGTCCATGGTAATTGGCGCAGATGTTTTAGGGACAGAGTGTCCGGGGTCAACAGGCGAACGGCTGGACGACCGAGAAAACGAGGAGCGGGCGGAGCTGGTTTTGTGCATTCCAGAATGGGATGGTGGGTCAGAACCAACACGGTAGCAGTACCAGAGGAAGAGGAGAAGGACGGTCCAGAGCAGCCCGCTAAGGGGGGGACCGCCCAACAGTGCGCATGGGGGAAGAGGCACCAAGTCCAGAGACCAGGACATAATGCTGAGAGAGTGAGCTTTAAAGAAAGACAGAAAGAAGGCATTAAAATTTAATCATCATGATATTCATGCAAATGTGTTTTCTTGTGGACAGGCTCCAACGGCTGATTCTTTGCCTTCATTACGGCATGAACTCAATGACCAGATGTGCACTTGTTACGTGATACTTCTTCAGACTGTAAGATCAATATATACACTTTGACTTATTACCATTCTTTACTGTTTATGTGCAAGAATTAAAATTTAGCTGAGCATAACACACAGACAAAATGACAATTTCTGGGATCCAATGATACCAAGGGCTTTACTAAATGATTTATCTCTTGCACTATTGCATAATGATTGCTACTGCAGTCAGTTTATATGTTCATTCGATGTACTCACGTAGCTAAAACATGGCACGATTTCCGGGAAGAGAGTGACGATGAATTTGTGTCGAATACTACTAAGTTAACATTCAAACTACGACTTAAACGCAAAGCTATGATGTATGCGTGTGTACTCACCACTTGTCCGCGCCTTACTCAATCTCTCTTTCCCCCCTTTGCTATTACCACGTCTATTCTGTTGATCTTATTCCCGATCTGCAGCCCTGAAAACACAGTGGATTCCGCATTCAGTGCTTCCGTAAAGAACGACTCCTCCTTCTTTACGGGACAAACATCTTTATTACCTTTGTCCATACACTGACGCACTGGAATGTACAAGGCTCTCTTTGCTGGGTTGTTGAGCTTTAATTTTTATTCGCGTCACCCTTTGCTCGAGAGCCCCGGTGCTAGTTTCAGCACCGAGACGCTGGACAGCTCCTATGCAGAGCGCCGTCCACGTCATAGCACAGTTCGGCCACAGCGCGGCGCCACTTCCACGAACACAAAATTCCCCCAAAGCCAACCAAACACATTGACAGTCAGAGCGTCAACCAAACGGGTAGCATCTGCCATCTATGCCAGTTTTACTCACCTGCAAGCCTGCCCGAGGCCTAGACGGACATAAATAAACGCATGAAAACAGTGCAGAACGCACGAAATCTGCTTTTCGTGGATTGGAAGGACCGGGTTTTCCAGTGATTTGAATGGGAAACGCATAGCTGATGTTTACGGGCCCGGGAGCGTGCCAATGATTATTTAAACGCCGTTTGACGCGCAACGCCAGCTGTGGTATTTTGGAGGGGGGTGGAGGAGCGAGACGGGAGATCGCGCTAGAATCGCAGCAACGAGCGGCGGGGATCAGGAAAAGATAAACATCAAAAATATTTACAGGGTTAAAGTCCACAGGATTCATTTGACGAATACAAACTACATACTGCGTATTGCGGGTGCGTATATTTTCTTGAATCTTGAATACATTACGGTATTATTCGGCCATCCCGCTGCATCGGGCGACAGTCACCTGCGTAACGATGATATAGATGATGCATTGATAAAATGTAATCAATGTAAACCATTTATATTTATCCAGCTTTGGTCTTAATCAGAAAGATGTACTGTTATCCAGTCTAGACGGTTTGCTAATGCGTTTTGGGGGTGAATGGGCGTCTTGCGTCATAGGCATGGATGAAAGATGTTTTTGAAGCAGATGAGCAGAAGACGATGTGAATATGTTACCAGACATCTGAACGATAAGCCCGCAGTGTCAGCGACATCATCTGCATTCTCTCGTGCATGTTATTTTATTACCGTGTATATAACCACCAGTATGTTTTTATATAGTTGATATTTGCATTATTTTTATCAGCAGTGGAGTGTGCGGAAAATACTAAATGTGGTGAGTGGGCCACTGGCAACCCAGACCTGCTCCTGGTTACCTGCCTCTTGTGTTAGCGGTGACATCATGATGGGTGGGCACGACAGGGGCCATATGTCTCGTGCACTGTAAGGCCTCGAGGGCCACAGAGGGACCATATGATTTTTTTTATCGATGTAGCGCACAAGAACGAACGAATTTGGAAGATTATTTTGCATATGTGACCCTGTCTGTGGAAACCCAGCTAAAGTCATTTTTCTACAAAAAATAATTCTACATCATGTAAAGAACATTCTGTGACGATTTAACATTAATATCTTGAATATTAATGACATGTAATGACAAAGATTGAAATCAAACTTTGATGTTTGTTATCTAATAATTTGTTTTTGAGACTTTAGCCTGGATTTCACAGATGGGGGTCACGTGTGTGGCATTTACTTTAAAAGCTAATTTTATGTATTATCATTTTAAAATAAAAACTTTAGTCACATATTCATACTTCAGGATCATTTTTGACATCATCTCTACTTGGTCTTTTCCTTTTTTTAACTAGTCTCTCTTTCTTTTCCCCTTCTTGTTTCCTTGCACCCAGGCTGTCCTCCCATATTAAATGATGGTGTCCACAGTTTTTGCTGTGACACTGTATGTCACACTGCTGCATCTGACTTCAGGTAATGTGCATAAACATGCAAAATGTCTTGCGTGAACCTGTTTGGAAAGAAATAAAGCTTGACAGATTTCTTGTTAATCCTCAGGTGCATCTGTGAGGACATCAGACCCAGAAAATGTCTCCACCGTGACCTCTAGTCCACGCCCCTTGGGAGAACTCATTCACGCTGCACTTATGAGTAAGGAGTACCTTGGCCACACCCCTGGTAGCAGAGGTCAGTCTTTTCCAATGAGAACAGACTGAGCTACCTGTTGATTGCTTTCACGTTACATATAATATTAAATCTGTGATCTAAACTTACAGGCACAACTACCAACCCGACCCAGGCCGTTCCGTCCATCAGAGATATGGAACTCGCATCGACAGTGATGTCACCAGGTATCCTCACTACAGCGGTGACCTCATCGGCTGCACCTCAAGCTGCCCAATCAGGTTTTGGAAGTGGTGTGACATCACCACCAGCGGAGGAAGAGACCACGACCACTCTCATTACGACAACAACAATAACAACAGTGCACACACCAGGTATAATAACCACTTCTATCCCTTTCAAGGATTCCTAGCCAGACTGTGTTCACAACTGAATTTTGTCTCTTTCTCTCCAGTCCAGTGTAATGCCAGTCTGTCAGGAATGGAGGGAATAGTGGAGTCCCCTGATCAGTTCTCATCCACATCCCCATTTTCCCCATTGGAATGCACCTACAGCATCACTGTTTTTCCTGGATATGGTGTCGAGATACAGGTATAACAGCCTCACCGTTACCAAGGTTTTCACTAACCTCAGATAGCCTCTTTGTAGGTCACCATGGTTACTTCCTGCTAACAAATACTCCATGCAGCTTGGCATTTGCATGGGCGATGTCACTGACTTCTGAAATCTTTGCCCTTGATACAATCGTGGAGAATATCATCATTAGCTGTTGTTATGGTAACACAACCTATCTGTCTCAGGTGAACAAAGTGAACTTGTCCAAGGAGGAATCGCTTAGCATTCTGGATCTGGGTGGGGCAGTACCAGAGCTTTTGGCCAACGAGACGCTAATGAGTGAAGGCCAGGTGATCCGCAGTGCCACCAATCAGGTGCAGATTCACTATAGGAGCCTGAAACAAGCAAATCATGGCATTTTCAGCTTTCACTATCAAGGTATTACTTTATTATTGGTTCAATACAACTTGTTTTGACAAGACAGGGATGGTAACTTTTATAATTTTTTATATTTAAAACTTTTTTTCAGCGTTCCTTCTGTCCTGCTCATTCCCGCTTTCTCCTGAGGGTGGTGGAGTGACTGTGACTGATATTCACCCTGGTGGTCAGGCTCACTTCCACTGTGATCCTGGCTTTGAGGTCAGAGGTCATGAGGTTGCAACCTGTTTAAACTCCACTCGACCCAAATGGAGCACCCCTGAACCACAGTGTGTGGGTAGGTTAGCTTGTTTTTTATTGTTTTTTAATGTTTAATGGTTCAGTTTTCCTTTTTATGCAAGGGAAGTTCTTCATCTTGCATTTTAGTGACTTACTAATGACTAATGGTTGACTAATGGTTACATTAGTCAAGTTACTAAAAAGGCAGAGTTCAAGTTCAAAATATACAGGATTTCTCTCTTTTAACCATATAGTAGTTTTCAAACGCTATGCAAATTTCATACATAAATATAGTGGGATTGTCTGCATTTGTGGTTAAATATATAAAAATATGTCCCCAACTAAACAAATCTTAGCCATTTCCACCACTGAATATATATTTGACTGCATTTGTAGTAAATAATTTTCAAACAGTTCTTGCACTTTTTTTCACTGTTAAAAAGTTTTACACCTAAAGAAACAAATAGTATCGCTGATTATCATGTATACATTTGCATGACTACAGCAACAGCTTTACATTAATAGGGTCAAGTTATGACATGTTAAGATCACATAATAAATTTAACTAATCACGCCAATAGTGCATTTCTACGATGACATTGGTAACTGAAAAGTTTTGTAGGAAAGACTTAGACTATTGGCATGTGTGTAAGCATCTGTGTCCGCGCTGTGTGTTCAAGCTGTATCTTGTGGAGGATGGATCAGAAACGCCACTGTGGGTCGCATACTCTCTCCGACCCTCCCCTCTGCGAGTAACCATAGCAGCGGCAGCAACCTGAGCTGCCATTGGCTGCTGGAGGCCAGGGAAGGACACAGGCTCCACCTCCACTTTGAGCGTGTGGCTCTTGACGAAGACAATGATAAGTAAGTAACCCTGCCACTCATGTGTATTTAAAGACACAGGGAGTTCCAGTGACACTGAGTGCTAATAAAATGAAATAAAAGTAATAATGAAAGTGACTTATCTTTTCTTCCAGCAATCTTGTGTTGTGTTGTAATCCATTTTGATCTTTCCAGAATCATCTTGTTCTATAAATATCACAGTGTTCTCACCTGGATCTCTTTCTTCATTTCTGTAACACCCTCTTTCCTAGGTTGATTGTGCGCAGTGGGAATAGCTCTACCGCTCCTCTTCTATTCGACTCGGATCTGGATGATGTTCCAGAGCGAGGAATCGTGAGTGAGGGAATGTCTCTCTTTGTGGAACTTACTGCAGACTCTTCATCCATTCCTCTGCTGCTGGCGCTCCGTTACGAGGGTAAGAAACTAAAGGAGAGAAAGACTGAAACGTGTGTATGTGCATTAGAGAGAGAAAAGCATGTGCGAGAAATAGGAATACTGATGGAAATGCATACTGCGCATAAACTCGAAAGTCTCCTTGGCTTTAAGTATTTAAATGTTTGTTTTTATACATCTTATGTCATTCAGTCAAAATTTTTTGCAATGCGAGACCATCAGTTCCTCTGAGACGATTTCATCCGAGTGTTTTCAACATTCATCAAACATTTATTTTTAATGCAGGACAAAAGTTTCAGTCATAAGTTTCTACTGATACTTTTACCCTCACTTGACTTAATGTTCTAACGTTCTTAACTATCTCTCTCTGTCAGCATATGATGGGGAACACTGTTATGAACCATACCTGCCTCATGGAAACTTCAGCAGCAGTGACATCACCTTCCCGTTGGGAACTGTAGTAACCTTTTCATGCTCCCCTGGTTTCGTTATGGAGCAAGGCTCGGGAGTCATTGAGTGTGTTGACCCAAGTGAACCTCACTGGAATGAGAGCGAGCCTGTCTGCAAAGGTATATTATATATACAGTATTTGCCACATTTACACTGTCTTACACACAATAAATGTGAGTAGATCTCTATAAACGTGAGATAAAATACTCTGACTGTGATCCAAACATAACATGCTATGATAAGCATGGCTATTATACAAACGTTATTTCCTATGTTGTCTATTCTTTCTTTTCTTTCTTTAGCTTTGTGTGGTGGGGAGCTGACAGACCCAGTGGGAACAGTGCTGTCACCTGATTGGCCACAGAGCTACTCTAAAGGGCAGGACTGCGTGTGGCAGATACACGTCAGCGAGGACAAGCGCGTCGAATTGGATGTACAAATGTAAGTGTGGGTTTTTGTATATACAATGCGTTTAAGACTATAGACTAACCCCAACCTCTGCATCCTGTCTTTTGCCTGCAGTTTGAACATCCGCCATAATGACGTTCTTACTATATTTGATGGACATGACCTGATGTCACATGTGATTGGACAGTACCTGGGCTCAAGAGAGAGGTTCAGGGTTGTATCCGGGGGTTCAGAGGTCACCATTCAGTTTCAGAGCGATCCAGACGACTCTTCATTTATACTCAGCCAAGGCTTTCTGATTCACTACAGAGGTAAAAATCTGGATAGCTGGAGTTGTGCAGTTTATGATGTCTTTTATGATGTCACTTCCTTACATTTTGTGCAGAGGTGGAGCCTAATGACACGTGTCCTGTCCTGCCACCAATCGAGTTCGGCTGGAGCAGCTCCTCCCACCCGTCCCTGGTGAGAGGCAGTGTGCTGACCTATCAGTGTCAACCCGGCTATGACATTGTTGGCTCTGACATCATCACCTGCCAATGGGATCTCTCCTGGAGCAACAACCCGCCCACCTGTGTAAAAAGTGAGATGAGTTATGTTTAGATTTTTCTAGTTAAAGATAAAGTATAACTAAATGAGTAAGTATATAGTAATCTATAAGGAATTTACAGGTTGATGACAGGTTAAATGTCTTTATTATATATAATGTCTTTTAATATATTTTTGTATGTATTTTATATAGTGTGTTTATTTTTATAGTAGTATTTTCATCTGTAAATATACCAAAATATTTATTAAATACCACACAAAGATTGTTAATTGTGCTTATTTGGATAACTGTTTCATTGATTAATATTCTGCACTTTCTTTTTATCCTGGTTTTGATGTCCCTTTAGTCCAGCAGTGCCCTGATCCAGGTGATGTTGTGAATGGAGCACGTTCAGTACATCCCGAGTCTGGTTTTACTGTGGGAACTGTGGTACGCTTCACATGTAACCAAGGTTATCAGCTGGAGGGCCCGAGTCAGATCTCCTGCCATGGCAGGGACACCGGCATGCCCAAATGGAGCGATCGCAGCCCCAAGTGTGTCTGTGAGTATTATTATAATATTTATGTGCATATATGTGCTTGTTAAAGTTAAGCTACAAATGTAGTTATATATTTCCCGTGTACTTAATACATTTCAATGTGATAGGGATAGTGACGCATAAAGGTTGAACATAATCTGATATCAATATTTTTTTTACTGACGCACAGTAAAATATGATCCATGCCCAAACCCGGGGGTACCAGACAATGGGTACCAGACGCTATATAAGCACAGTTACCAGGCAGGTGAGACTCTGCGTTTCTTCTGCTACGAGGGCTATGAGCTCATTGGGGAAGTCATCATTAACTGTGTCCCAGGACACCCCTCTCAATGGAACAGCCCACCACCATTCTGTAAAGGTACGAGGATATGAACTAGTACACTGTATAGAGACTTGCTGTCTGTCTTACGAGTCAAAACTTTGTTTTCTGTTGTTCGCAGTGGCCTATGAAGGACTACTAGACGATCATAAATTGGAAGGTAGTGTTATAGTATCCGTGCTGTTCACAATGGTTTTGTTAACCGAGCCACTGTGTCACTAATCCATGTTTTTCATTTCCCCTCGATTCAGTTTCTCAGTCATTAGAGGCATCCCACCAAATGCTGAGTGAGAACATTGCATTGGCTATCATTCTGCCAATCATTCTGGTCATCCTGCTGATTGGAGGAATCTACATTTACTACACCAAGTAAGTATGGAAGACATATGAATAGAAAATCAAAGTAATTTGTTATTAATATATGTTCATGTTGAGCTTTAGGGGATGTTTACTAAAAACTATTTATGAGTATTGGCCTTTTATTTACATGACAATGGTCTGAGGATTGCAACTTTTATTGGGGTTTCAAAGTGCAAGTCTTTGAAAACGATACCTTTATGGCCTTAATTACAAAACCGCAAATTTGTAAAAACTTTGACATCGTGTGCATGCATTATGTGTCCCTTTACAAAGTGACATCGCCAAATACTAGCCTGGCATGCATATTAGGCTACAGCGTTTTCAGTAGTTTTCTGTGTGAACAGGGATTGTTTTAACAACGTTGTCGTCTGTACACAAAACTTTTCAAAGACTCAAAGAAAAACTTCTGATTATTGTTCACAGCTGCTCTCCTCTGTGCTTACACCTGTCTCTGTCTCTCAGTGTGTGTAGGTGGCAGTGGAAACCAATGTTCTGGAAGTCTCTTTCTCACACCCACTCTTACAGTCCCATTACAGTGGAGTCTGACTTCAACAACCCACTCTATGAGGCAGGGGTAAGAAGAATTTATAGCTTTAAACTGTTAGGATTTGTAACTGAACACTAACTTCCTGAATGCTTTCCCCTTTAAGAAGTCATGTACTCTGTTTTTTCTATAAGCAATTTAGATTATTAAAAATTAAACAACAAACAATCCAATAAATTACTGATTATAGTAAAGAACATCATCTTATATCTGCCTACACTTTACCAGAGAGAATCATTCACCTCATTCTGTCACTTGACTGCTATTATATGAGACAAATTATATTAGAGTTATTGATTTAAAGAAATATTTCCTCCTAAAATTCATCAAAATAGTAAATAGCCACATTTAGTTAGTAGCTTAGTGTATGACTATAGATTACCTACTTGTAGTTTGGCATGTTACAGAATCAAAGTATCTTGCTCAACACTGCTAGAACTTATTTGATCATAACTAATGTAATTTTCCATCATGACTGCAAGTAAAGCATGTGATTACCTCTCTTTCTTTGTAGGACACACGAGAGTATGAGGTGTCCATCTGAGACCATCTTTAAGTGAATCCAAATTGTGGATGAATAGCAAGGAGAAAAAGGATACCATTTTTCTCTACGCAAAACATTTATTGGTTTTATTATATTAATTCCAAAACATAAATCTCACTCTACAAGTCTCTCTCTCTCTCTCTCTCTCTCTCTCTCTCTCTCTCTCTCTCTCTCTCTCATCCTTCTGTTAACTCACAGATGTATGTTCATAACATATTTTGTGCATTTACGATATGTGCGTCTGTGTCTGTAAAATAACTTATTGAAAGAAACAACAAAATTTTAGTACATGCATCTGTAACATCAGAAATATAAACCAACAACAGTATAGGCTACAGTCTGGCATGATTTCCAATAGCTGGTTTGGTGCCTTACGGACTTTAGGATAAGTGAAGAAGTAGTTAAGAGAAAGAATGCAGGATTGAGAGAGAGAGAGACTTTGACATAAGGAGTCCTTGCTGAAAAGACCATCTTAGATCATCATGAATTTCCAGGCTGGTTTATGCTGGTGAAGATGGTTAAAGCCAGTACACCAGCATTTTTGGCACCCAGCATACAAATCACAGCGTATGCTGGTCACTGGTTGAGCTGGTCTTTTCAGCAGGGGTGAGACAAGTACTCAACAGTATGTAATCTGAAATACAAAAACTATAAGCTCATGCTCACATGTTTGTATACAGACGTAGCCCACACATTTACACATACATGACGACAAGAACATATTGAATGTAAATAATTTGATTGAATATCAAGGCTTCTGCATACACAACAGATTCAGTGCCAAAATCCCATCCCATAATGTGACTTCACTTCACGTTTCTCTGGTTGCCATAGTATTTCTCATATTTTTATGTAATAATGAGGACAATGCCAGCATTTCATATTGTTCTTTGCTGTTTCTTAAGGATCTCTTTCTGCTTGATGTTGAATGACCATGTTTCAGAGGATGTATCCTCTTGCTTATGGCACGCAGCGTTTGTATATTTTACCGCTTCAGCTTAGAATTCACGATCAATTATACTTACTGTCATTGTTATCAGAGTTGATGTTGTTGCATATGCACTATGTTAAGAAAAATATATACTGAAAAAACTGCTTGCTGTGATGCAGTATTTGAATTGAAACGCTTTTTATAAATTGCATTTTTTATTATTTATCTCATGGTTTCATGTTAATATGCAGTGAGTTTTGTCTTTTCCACTGTGCCATTACCAGAGCCCATGTTGTGGGCTTTGTTGCATTATAGTATTACTTGATTGTTATTTATTTATCAACACAATATACTTGTCATGAAGACATTATTTATTTGCTGAGATTTACGATTAAATAAAAGTCTCTGTTGGATGGTAAAATGGAATTTTTATTTAATTAATATTTTTTCAGATTTATATTTAACTATTAATTTGTGTGTGTGTGTGTGTGTGTGTGTGTGTGTGTGTGTGTGTGTGTGTGTGTGTGTGTGTGTGTGTGTGTGTGTGTGTGTGTGTGTGTGTGTGTGTGTGTGTGTGTGTGTGTGTGTTGTGTGTGTGTGTGTGTGTGTGTGTGTGTGTGTGTGTGTGTGTGTGTGTGTGTGTGTGTGTGTGTGTGTGTGTGTTTTATATCTTTATTAATAAATATACAGTGTTTTTAATAGTTATTAAAATACTCGTAACTATAGTTTTATACGGTTAAAATGGTTTCACTTAGCCGCAAGCTATATAGTTCGCAGTTGTGTTTATTAACATCATAAACTTAATATGACTTAATAAAATAGCCCACTGTGATTGGCTGAATTGAGACATTCAGCCACGCTACTCAAAACCGCACGGTACGGTACGGTACGCTGTGTGAAGGGGCGGGACCACTTAGCTTGACAGACGTTCGTTTGGACCAATCAGTCAACGAAAGACACTCCTCGCGAGGGGGAAGCGGCCATTGTCTGTCAAGCCACAAGAAGAAGCAAGAAAGAGGAACAGTTGTAACCTGACAAATAAGAGGAAACTATGATTTGGTAAAAAAAAAAAATCATGGCAGGATTATTGTTGTAGATGTAATCGTCTGTCGCGATTACTCTGCATTTTGTGCACCTCGTCGTGGGGACTTTTCGCTACGCAGCTCGGTGAGTGCTTTGCTTTTTGACAGCCCCACTGGAGCTAGCACGAGGGCTAATAAGCTTATTAATGCCTAGACATCATATTCACTAAACTTCAGGGCTATCATCGACAGGTTGTGCAAACGTGCTTTCCATTTAATGCCTAGTTAAATTAAAGCATTAAATAATAACACGCAAACAAATTTGGTGCGAGGATTAGCGAGATCTCTCAGCTGGACTTTTGACCTATTTCTTCACGTTTCTCTGGTATTACTACAGTAACACTTCTGTAGTTGACAGTTATATACGTCACACTAAACATGTTTTAAGATATAAGATACTCCAAAATTCCCAGCTGGTGCATGGGACACCACAGGATAGCTATGGTTATGTACATCTTGAGACGAAGTTGGATCGTTTTATTTCACATTTTGTTATATTTATTGTTTTAATAACATCCCAGTTACGCATCTTGGATAAGATGTCCTTACTTTTATTTACGTAATTTTTGCATATATTCCTGTAAGCAATCGACAGAAATGACGTTGCTTCCTGTTAACGCCCGTTCCATGTTGTTATGATGTCATGTGTCAGTACCACTCATAACATCAAGAAGGTAACTGAAAATGACACTGTGCTTTATATTTCATCACCAGGCAGAAGATTAGCCGTGTTTGAGTTCCACTCTTCGAATGTCTGCCGAGGCATCTGGTTCGTCTGGAGGGACTGTGGTGAGTGTGACCGGTTCTGCCCCATCTAGCCATGCTGGGGATGAAAAGTCCGGGAGGAGTCTGACCAGCAGTAAGTATGTGAAGCTCAATGTGGGAGGTACTCTCCATTACACCACGGTCCAGACGCTCAGCAAGGAGGACAGTCTGCTCAGGAGCATGTGTGACGGGAGCATGGAGGTCCCTATAGACTCGGAAGGTAAGAAAAACTTAAATGTATTAATACGTGTGCGAAAAAACAATAATTAATAAGTGCATGTTCACTCTCGTAAGGTTGGGTGGTGTTGGACAGAAGTGGAAGACACTTTTCCCTGGTACTGAACTTCCTGCGGGACGGGACAGTTCCTTTGCCAGAGAGCTTACGTGAGCTGGAGGAGGTGTTGAAAGAGGCACAATACTACAGGCTCCAGGGCCTTGTGCAGCACTGTCTTACCACCTTACAGGTGATCCAAAGACATATGACTAAATAGAATTAGGAACATCATTAGGGTTAGTTAGAGTTATATTTTGATTGTGTCATGGGGGTTCCTTGTGATTTAATCCCATGACATGTCGCATTTTCTACACAATGCTCTACCAGTTTGAGCCAACACCACATATCAGATACAGTGTTTGTCCAAAGTAGGATTAAAATCATCAAATCATTTGTGATTCTTCGAAGTAAGAAAAGTGTTTGACATCTGACTAGCTATTGTTATTATCATTGTAATGTCAGTTACTTATGGCTTGATTAATATTGATGCAGAAACGCAAGGATGTCTGCAGGGGATGTCACATTCCTATGATCACGTCAGCCAAAGAGGAGCAGAGGATAATAGCAACCTGTAGAAAGGTAAGACATATAGAGATAATGTACAAAGACAAAGAGAACAAAGGAAATGCAGTAAGACATTGTTGCTGCTACTATGAAACATGGATTCTCTCAATATATACACGTGTATGTATGTATGTATGTATATGTATATATGTGTATATATATATGTATATATATATTTATATAAACATTGTTTATTGTTTTTTGTTGGTTTGTTTCATAAACCCTCTTATCTTCATTACAGCCAGTGGTGAAACTGCAGAATAACAGAGGGAACAATAAATACTCCTATACCAGGTACATTTAGTACAATTCTTATTTGCTAAGTTACCTCTGGGTTAACCATCATGCCATCTCAGAAAGCATATACACTGTAATGCTGCTTAGTGAAAGATTACAATTTTTTTAGGTAATTATAGTCCAAAAAATTTTAACCCCTGTAAACTGATTGTGAAACACAGTTTTTCTATAAACATTACTTTTCCTTCTTTAGCAACTCAGATGATAATCTTTTGAAGAACATCGAGTTGTTTGATAAGCTAGGACTGCGCTTTAATGGCAGGGTACTGTTCATTAAAGACGTGCTGGGAGATGAGATATGCTGCTGGTCTTTCTACGGCGAGGGACGCAAGATTGCTGAAGTCTGCTGCACCTCCATTGTTTATGCCACTGAAAAGAAACAGACCAAAGTAAGCAGAGTGGAATTAAACTGCTTATTTGTCTCGAGTATTGCATGCATTGTATGTCACTGTTTTAAAAAGCAAAGTAGACTACATGGTAAACTCTTTCTGATCCTCTTCTAATGTACACATATGGCTATTAATTTACTCGCTTGTTAAAATCATATGCATGCAATTTCCTTAAATGAAAATGTTTAGAAATGTTGCATTTTTTTTTTTTTCTTTCAGCAAGACAATGCCAATGTCAGTGTCTGTACTTTCATTTTCAACTTAGCTTAATTCCCTAACTTCTTTTTATCTTTTTATTTAGGTTGAGTTCCCAGAAGCACGCATCTTTGAGGAAACCCTCAACATCCTGATCTATGAAAATGGGCGAGGATCGGGTTCAGGAGGCATGGCCCTGCTGGAATCAGGGAGTGTCTCTTCACCAGGCGTTGGCCAATCAGAGGAGGATGGGGCAGGTGTAGGGGGCGGGGATAGACGAGTGAGGCGTATCCATGTGCGGAGGCACATTATGCATGATGAGAGGGGTCATGGACAGCAGACTGTCTACAAAGATTAAAGTTTAGAAAGGTACACAGAAATCAAGAAATGGTGGAGGCCTTCTATTATTGGGGTCCTGTGAAACTGCACCCATGTAAAATTATTTGGAAAAGACTTCAGTTTAACTTTGATATGTTTAATACTGCACTGAAAGGGGTTGGGGGGTTATAGGATAGGTTAGAAGTTATCCTAAAGTTGCCACAGTGTGGTACAATTTTGCTTACTTTTTCTGTTTGATATTTTTTATAGAATTTAATTTATTATTCAGTTAATTTATTGTCCAGATTTTCACTTTCTAAGATGTAAATGTGAAATAAGTTATTTTGCCTGTATGGACCATGTGAAAGTGTTTAATGGTAAACTGTGATGTATGCTGACTTGTGTGTTTGAATGGAAAGTTGAGTGGTACTTGGTGGAAGGATCTTATTGTACATATAGCTCAGATATTCTGTGAAACTGACAAAAATGTGCACAGCTTATTGTTACAGCCATAAACACAATGGGGATTTTTTTCTCTTTAACCTAAAGCTTAAAAAGATAATATCAATTTACACAACTTTAAGAAAAATATACAGTAAGACTAATATTGTGTTTGTTCAACAAAATGCTCACAAGTGTCTGATTTTTATGGTCTGTGACAAGAGTTAAAATCAAGTAATTTTTATCCACTATGTTACAAACCTCAAAATGATCTGCATAAACTAATGTAAGCCATAAATGCAGGCATTAACTGTCCTAAACCAAAAAACACCCCCAATGCTGCCAATAAAACTAATGATATGGAATCCCGTACGAATATTGTGTTGGCATTTTATTCAAAAGAAATTAAAGTTTTATTAACGTTTTAATATGTTGTTAATATGTTGTTTTGTTAAACCCTTGTTATTGTATTTCAAAACGTGAACGCCCCCCATCGGAAATGTTTCGTCATGACGTACGCGACGCGGGCCGCGCACAGCAGCAAAGCGCGCCAAGGTACTAGTGTGACGCGCTTACTACGCAGTGATAGTAGTAGTATGAAATGAGTAAAATATGGTGAACGAAGAGGACGCTATACGAAAATTTGTTGCGAGACAGCTGATCCAGTGCTCGGACCTCAGGTAAACTGCGTGTTTACTGAAATAAACGTGTCGTTTAAAACTTTCAGGTTAGAATCGCAACGTTATGTTAATAAGTCAGGCCTGAATTAATAACTGGGATATCATGTTGTAAACTCGAGTCTGGCCTACATGCTGAAGTATGTAAGAAAAACACTACACAGATAAACAGGTTGAGTAGCATAGCGCTGTTGAAAACGGTCAAATTAGCATGTTAAAAAAATGTTGCTAGCGGTCTCTATAACCAGACGGCGGTACTTCAATACAAGATTATTAAAACGGAGTTGCACAGAAAAGGTTTGGGGTTATGTCAATGTCGTGTTTTAATGTGTTTATTTTGTAGATAAATGTAAAATAGTTTGCAGTGTAAAGTAAAAACATGATTATAATGCACAGGTTTGTAGTGGTCCATCCAAATGACATTTGCAAATGCGCAGTAGCTTGCATTCTTAATTGATAATTTAATTTCTCTGCCACCTTCTAGTTCACTGACTTTGGGCGTTCTGCGAAATAGATACCTCGAGCACGCGGGGAGAGAGTCACTCAGCATCAAGGATAGACAGCTGATGAAGACGATTGTTGAAGAGGAACTCTTAAAAATGCAGGTGAGGAGTTACTGCCTCCTGAGACCCCGCCCATTGACTTCCTCTTTAGCGGACCTTTTGCTTTCATGAATGTTATTTAAAATGTTTTGTCATTCCCTGTTCATAATCTCTGTCCCAGCATGGGTACTGTTGCACGCTGTCAGACAAGCTTCACGGAACAAATTAAAGATGTTTTTTGGTAAAATGTGCCCATTAAGGGCTAAAATCTGAATACATTTTAATATTGCGTTTCTTACCTGTAATATATTATATTATAATCGGAGAAAAATGTGGAAAGATACATGTATTAAAAGAATTTAAAAACAAGCAAAACATAAAAGAGCTATCTATAAATAATTTGCAAGTGTTCATTAGGGCTAATGCAAATCACACAGGACTTCTAAATTGCTTTGCCTTGTACTTTGGCAGAGAGCAATAGTTGTACGATTGGTCAGGGATGTTTTAAGGGAAAAGTCAGTTAAACCTTTTTTCTATTTTCAGGAAAGCAGTGATGATGAGCCTCTTGTTAAATTTGTGGATAAAAAGCGGAAGAGGGTGGATGATGAAGATGATGGAGACGAAGGTCTGATGAACGAAAAAATGGAAAGGACAAAGAGATCGCGGCATGAGGTGTCTTCTCCAGGTGAGCATGCAATATTTTTGCAGACTCATTGGAAAGCAGGATGTTGTTTAGATTCATGTTGTGTTTGTGAAACTTCTTCATTAAAACTGTGCATGATGATAATGTTTTGTTGTCCAGATTCCCCTGACTCTGGAATAGTAAAGGCTATGAATGAAGAGGGTCAAAAAGAGGTAGAAGATGAAAGCGATCATGAAAAAAATGCGGACGATGACAGCGAGGAGGAAAAGAAGAACACTGGGAAAAAAGTGAAACAGCAGAAAAAGAATATAAGAGGGAATAAGCAAAGTAAAAAGCGGGAGGTACAAAAGAAACAAGCAAAGATCATAGATAGTGAAGAGGAGGAAGAATTGGAGTATTCAGATGAGGAAAAGCTAAAAACAGCACCAGCGAAAGGAAAAGAAAAGAGAGAAGATTCAGGCAGTGAGGAAAAAACGCGTGATAAACAAACAAAAAATAGCAGCAGTGAGTCTGCAAGTGATTCTGAAAATAAAAAAGGTAGGAGCAAAGAAAAAATCCAGAAGAAAAGAAAGGAGATGAAAAAAAAGACATCTGTAGAAATGGATGCTGTGAAGGAAGTGGAAAGACAAGTTTTTGGAAGCAGCTCTGAGAGTGAGGAAGAGAAAACCGAAATGACTAAAACCGGGAACAGCAGCGACCCTGAGAGCGAGAGAACTGGGGAGAGTGATGAGGAATGTGCGACCAATTCATCCATAAGAAAGGAGGAAAAAGGTATGCATGTCACTGTCAGATGTAAAAGCAGGTAAACACAAACGGTGAACACAGACTTGGCCTTAACAGATTAAAAGAAAGAAGTTTTACTGCCCTCTTGTGTACATTTGCAACCTGCCATACATGATAACCCATCAAATTAGCTTTCATTTGTTGTTTATTGTTAAGAATATAAACAGTAGCTTAAGTGAGACAAAAGCCTTCTTTATTTATCTCTCCGTTTCTTCACAGAGACATTACAGGAGCACCTGGGGGAGGTAGAGGAGGACTCTGACTCTTCCTCTCTTCCCTCACTGGAGGATGAGGAAGAACAAGAGAAGGGCAAGAAGGAGGGAAAACTGAAGAGTGTTACAAAGAAGAAACGCAGTGAGGAGAGGGAGAACACAGCCGGAGCAAAGGCAAGATGATATATTACAACACATGAACACCCAAACAGCTTTTCCCTCCATGTTCTTAACAGAATTTAAAAAAAAAATAGATCACAGCTCTGTGCACACATGCCATTAAAAATACTTTGGTGATTTACTCCGTGTTATTCTCTTGTGTTAAAATTGGTTGATGTATATCATGATTTTACTAATTATTAACCCTTTGTGTGTCAGGATGAGGAGAATAAGACAGTGGCCCGGCTAAAGCGATACATCTCTCTCTGTGGTGTGAGACGAAACTACAAGAAGCTTTTAGACGGCTGCCGATCAGTGAAGGCCAAAGTGGCTGTGCTGAAAAAAGAGCTGGAAGAGCTGGGTGTGGAAGGTTAGTGAGTGTCTTTGCTTGTGTGTTTGTTTGTTTGTTTGTGTTTGAACTTGTGTGTCTTCCCATTGGTGACTCATTGTGATGCTATGTCAGGAGATATATGCAAAATTGCATTCTTCCAATGTTTTAGGTAACGCTGTGTCGAGTGACACAAGTATTGCTGGATTTTAATCATAAGTGAAATGTTTGAAATACCTGTTCATTTGAGTGTACTTGCTGCTTGTGTTCTTTTTAAATGAGTGAAACGGAGTATATGATAACAATTCATGTGTAACTTATGAATATACAGTATGGGGCTGATGTTGTGCTGTGAGCCGTGTGGAAGATAAACACACAATATGTCTGCTCCAGGTCAGCCGTCCATTGAGAAATGTAAGAAAGCTCGACTGAAGAGAGAAGAAGCACAGGAGGTGGCTGAGCTGGACGTCAGCAACATCATCACCACACAGGGTAACTGCACCTAATATATATCCTAATGCATTTCGCTTAGTTTTGTGTTCATCAAGTTGAAGAGGTCATTGGTTCCACAGGTATTTAAAGTTTTTTTTTTGGGGGGGGGGGTTATATCAGACTGTGCTCTCCACCAATTTGTTCATGCAAATCATGCTTTTCTGTATATAAACAAACACACACTAGGTTCACACCACTTTACTTTGTTTGACCCTAAATGTGACACTTAGGAAACTTTGCTACTTTTACTTTACTTTATTCATCAGGACGTCCCAAAAGGAAAGCAGCAGCAGCAGTATGGCCTCCACCTTCGAACGTCTCCCCTCCTCGTTTTGTCTATAAGCATGCAGTGGACTCTGACTCCGATAGCGAGGACAGCCACACAAACAGGGGGCGCAAGAGAGCAGCTGCCTGGAGCAACTTGCAAGGAATCATAAGTGATGACGGAGAGAGTGATTGATTGACATGTGCCTTATAACTACAGATTGTATGTACAGAGGGTTATACAATCATTCTGTAAGTTCACCTGCTCGATTTCATAACAAACTGTACAAAAAACCTGTAAGACTGAGTTGTGCATTCTCTGTTATTGTTGGAAGTGTTTGGATTTTGTTCCAATGAATTTGTTCTATTATTGTGTTTTTTAAAATTGTTTATTTGTACCTAAAATGTCAAGATGTTTAATTGTGCAGAAAGAGCTTTAAAAATAAAATAAAGAATACTTTTTTACACGCTCTTAACCTTTTTCATGGGCCTCCGTAGTTGACAACAAAGTTGGTGCAGATGTGTAAGTGCTTGTGTTTTTGTTGACAGTTTTTGCAGCTTTTTTCATACAGTTGCAGTTTTTACATACTGTACATCAGCATTGCTGTAGTGTTACTGTACTGTGGACCATTAGAAGACCAACAGGTTTGTATGTCCTGTTACTTGTATAAATACAGTGCTACATAATTCACATTCAAATTGATATTAAAAAAAAAAAATTCTGTCCTAGGTCATAGAGAAGATTAGAATACATGTGACAGGTGCTGGCTGAGCTGGTTCAGGTACATGTGCTTTCTCATTTCTTACAGTTTACTGTGTGATGTACTTGTTAAAAGTTAATACTCTGTTGGAAGTCAATGGAAAGACTTTTGTGTTAACAGTGTCTGGTCACTTTTTTTTTACAAAAGCTGCACTGAACTCTGTTAGTGTGTTGTGGACTTACAATATCAACAAAAATGAGCATTCTCATAGCCAATTTTTTATTTTTTTATATTGAACATTTACAACAGATGAATACATCTGAAAATAAAACAAATGGTTTTAGATGGCATTGCATTACACATTGACTGTGTTGAGATCTCGGTCTTGTACAACACAAATTAAATACAGTGCATTTGCAATGTCTGTAAAGATTCTCTCAAACTATCTGATCCAAGAGGATGATATACAGTATAGGAAATAATTTCATTTTCAAATAGCTTTGCATTCTTAGTTTTGTTTCCCAAATAAAATCCACTTACCAAATCCTTTCACCAATACATTTCTGAACTTTATTATTTATATTGCAGTCTAAGAAGAAAGAATGCAAATATTTTTAAAAATTCCAAGCTATTAGAGGTTTTTGCATTCTTGACAACCATATTCATTCGCTCAGAATTGTTTCCTTAAGAAGGAAACTATATGACAAATAAAACTTCTCCCTTCATCTGTATATGGTTTATCTTACCAAATAACTATAACCATTTATCATAAGTCAAACAACATTTAAAAAAAGAGACAGAAGATGAAAGAGATAATGGAGAATGTGAGGGACAGAGGAAATAAGTAAAGACTGGGTGAACTTCCACAGAAGATACATGGGAAATGAGGATTATCAGTAATGTCAGGAATATCAGGAGTATAAGAAATGAGTTCAGGGGTATTATTGGAAGAGAGGAATGTAACAAATCCAGGTTACCTGGTCACTTGTTATGTGAGTGGTGATCCAGTCCTGATATTGAGATACTCTGGTGAATAAACTTGGATTCTTGCACAATTTTCCCTCAGTGAAATCTTCATTAAAACCCACAATTCCAGACTGAATCCACCTGGAGCCCTGCTTACTGACCAGTGCACCTCCATCATCATACTGCAATGACAAACATTTTTCATTTACACGTCTGCAGCTATTAACCACTGTTACATTAAGGTTAAACCAGAAGTTTCTGACACAATGTTTGTTGTTTAATCTCAGTGCAGTTTTGAAATCAGGATTTAAGGCTCAGATACAGTCCACAATATAAATATGACTGTGTTTTACTCTTTTGGTAAAAGTTGTACAATCACTGTGGTGAGACGAATACTATTCTAATACATAGAATGACAAAAGAAAGAGAGAATTTTACTTTTCTGAACTTTTGTGAGTTAGAAACTTTACACACAGAAGTGCCAAAACGTTTTGGGATTTGCCACTACAAGCACCTTTGTATATTTGTTAATTGCAAAATTTCCTGAAAATGCAAATGTGATGTTAACAATTCTTTGTTAGGGGTATATTGCCTATTTGAATTAGCATACTTTTTAAGTTGTGCCCAATCTTTGCATTAATTTTACATAAAATTCTACATTTATTTCTTAACTATTGACTCTTGTCTTACCAGAGTTACGCATCTCTGATCTAAACATTAAGATTTAAATAAGATTAGGACTGAGATCTTAGTTCTGGTTAAGGGCAACATGGCAAACTACAGGTTTCTTCAGGGAACGTTTTAGAAAATGAATGATGTTACCAAACATGCAGCTTTCATTTCAGTTAAATGTCCAGCACACAGAATGTTGTCTGTGATATAAATATACTTGGGGTTTCCCACAATTGACAGCTCCACTTCCTGCAATCTGTGAGGTAATGTGGCATTCTCTAAATAAGCTATGATAAAAAAAGAGATATAATATAATTCAGTAGAAATGTAATTTTTTTAAACAATTTTAATTGTTTTGACTGTTTTACAATCTTACTCTCACCACAGAACGCCCTATTAAATGGCTTGCTGGTAAATCTTGCTTCCCAGGGCCAAGAACCTGCTGTTGAGTGGGGCTTGAACACACACTGATGACAAAAGAGCATGCGGTAGGGCAAGTGGTAAAAACATCTTGAGTGTTGTTTGGTCACTTCGAATTACTTACCATCCAGTTGACAGAAAGAGCCTGTAGAGCAAACAAGAAGCACTCTTTGTGAAAATTAATGTTAAGTCAAAATATGAGCACAATAAGACAAAAAACAGATCTGCTAAACTGTTGCAGCCTACGGTCATATTTTTCGGTTTGTATTGTTAATATTTCGAGTGTTTAGATAGTGCTAATTGAATGCTTTATTTTCTTGTCAGCTATTAAAAATGTTTTGAAAATAACATGAGCACAATTCATGTTAAAACTATTTGTAATTAATTTAATGTTACAAATTTGTTTTTTGTTTTTTAATGTTTCCTACCTGATAGATGAAGAAGTACAGCCACAGTGACACACACAACTATGTTAAACCTCTTTTTCATCTTCTGACTGCTAAAAGTTAACTTTTAAAAAAACCACAGGCTTTTCATAAGGGTTTTTATAACCACCCCAGTGTTGATTTAACCCTAGAGTGTCATACTGTACAAGATTAGCATAACGGGCATTTTGCCAGGCATTTGCCTGACACACCTAAAGCTTTTAGTGTTCGTTATATGCAACAGAAAATGGCATATATGTAGAAAATGTTGTAATAGTGTGATCTCACATTCAAATACAACAAAAGAAAAAATGGTCACAGTATGTGACTATTTTGTCTCAAAGCATGTTGGTTTATACAATATACAAACAAACACATGACATTCTTCTTTAAAGGGCTTATTCGTTTTTTAAATGTACTTTGGTCTGTATTTGTTTTTGTTGTCAGTAGCTAGCCATAAAGTTACTTTAAGTAAAAAATGACAACAATGAAAACTAGTAATGCAGGAACTTTCTCAGCAGGAGCTGCCGAACTGGTTATCAACAGTCTTTTGGTATCTGAACTTTTACAAAACAGAAAACACAGGATTTTGTTTGCTTTTTGATTTTACAGACTATCGTTTAGTTTTTTTATTTCTTCGTTACAGCTATTTTTAAAAGAACAACACTAGGAACATCTTATTGAATACACAGTAGATTGCTTACTGTTGTTTAAATGTTTTCCACATTTTGGAATCGTGGTAAACTCATCATAACCATGAAATAACACAATTTTCACAGTGGGAATAATATTGTGACAAAGCATCCAAAGTAAATGAACGCTATGTTATATTTGATCATCTTCAAAAGTTAGCCACCCTTTGTCTAGGATTTGCAAAATTACACTCTTGATGTTTTATCATTCAGCTTCTTAAGGTCTCATTAAATAGCACTGAAGGAATTTCTAACTCTTTTTGGCTGCTTTTTAATTATTATTTGGTCCATGAGTTATCCATTTCAAAACAATTTAAAAAAATGTGTTTTCTAACTAAAGAAGTGAATGTCTTGGCACAGTTTTTTTTTTGTCTACAAGTTATTTCAAACATTAAAATATACACCTTCAGATTAACAGATTTTTAAGATTATGAGAAACATTTTTGTCAGTTGTGTCTAAACTTTTGTTAAAGTGTGTTGTGATAGAATGATAATGGTGAAGGTAATGCCCTCCTGTGGTGAACAAGGGCACTTCAGTTGACGGAAGGAGTCCAGACAAAAACTGGGGATCTGGGTGAGTATGTGATTCTGTGAGCGAATTGTCAGCTGGGATGCCTGGTGTAGCAACAATAGACATTTGTCCTGTATTCATCCTTTATTGTTTTCTAAAGCTTTCTTGAAACAATGTGAATTGTAAAGGTTATATACAAGTAAATGTTACTTGACCAATGAACAATGTCTAATAAGTAAATAAAAATGTACTGCACTCACTGTTACATATTACACCAATTGATGTGGGCTATAGAGGTGGAACGTGTTATATAACATTGTGTGTATACCATCAATATACCATTAGGACCAAAGGTTCTTTGTGGTTTAGCACAATATGTTTTGGTCATTGCTGGTCTGAAAAAGAAACATAAAGTGAGTTAAAATTAGAAGTGGGGAGGTGGCAAAAGATCTCTTTAAAAGGCCTGTGCTATAGTACACATGTCATCTGTCAGCAGTCAGACCGTGACAATGAGGTTTAACACAGTTTTGAGTGTTGCCGTGGTTATACTTCTCAATCTAGCAGGTAGGCAGACGCTTACAGAAAAACTTTTGCAATAATATTCCATAACTAGTAGCTGTGGTAAATAACTAATCGTATAAAACTAATAGTGCTTGTTGTTTTCAAAAATATTTGTGATTTCCTAAATGTTTATTATTTAAGTTTTAATAAAAAGTTTTTAATAAATTTTTTCTTCTTGTCTCTTCTTGATAACAGTTAACAGTTTAAACAAGTTATTGTTGCCGGATAGTCAAACTGTTTTAACTTCTCTGTCTCTAAACCTGTGTTTTCTCATTGTGATTGTATGCTGAGCTGCATTAAACCTTTATAAACAACATTTCTTTTTTTTAATTTCTCTCATTATAGGCTCTTTCTGTCAGCTAGATGGTAAGTAATTGTAAATGACAAGATGACAAAATGTTTTAAGTGCTTTTTTGGAAGCTTTTCAATCCTCACTCATCTTCTTCTCTCATCAGTGTGTGGCCAGGCCCCCCTTAACAATAAAATTGTTGGAGGGCAGGATGCGACTGCAGGGTCTTGGCCCTGGCAAGTAAGCATTCACCACATCAGCTCTCAACAACATTTCTGTGGTGGGAGTCTCATCAATAAAGACTGGGTTTTGTCTGCAGCTCACTGCTTCCAGAGGTATGAAGTGGTCTAAACTTCAATGAAAGTTTGTAAAATTAACATACAGTATATAAATTTAAACTGATTCCTATTTATAGCAATCTAGAAATTGCAATCTACTTGGGACGTCAAAACCAGTACGGCCTAAACCCGAATGAAGAGTCTAGAGGAGTCTTGCAAATCATCAACCATCCTTACTATAACTCAGCTACTAATGACAATGACATAGCACTGATCCAGCTCTCCTCTTCTGTGAATTTCTCTGATTATATCAAACCCGTCTGTCTGGCTGCTGCTAGTAGTGTATTTGATCAAGGAATTCAAAGTTGGCTCACGGGTTGGGGTGTTCTGTTTCAGGGAAGTGAGTAAACACTGCTTTACCCATTATGCAAACTTCTAAAACTGTGGAGCAACACAACAATGACACGCTAAAATGTGTTTTAAATAGTGACCGGCATTTTCACTTAACTACACTATATGACATTTTTATATTATAGGCAGCGTAGTATCTGACATACTGCAGGAAGTGTCCGTTCCAGTTGTGAGCAATTATGATTGCAATACTGCCTATACAGGACTTTTCAATATCACAGACAACATGCTGTGTGCTGGACTGATGAATGTTGGAGGGAAGGACACATGTCAGGTAATACGTCAATGTCTTTTCTTTGACACATTTTGAAGCCAAAGTGCGGTTTATTTGTGCCAGTTCCCTGACGTAACTTTGTAATGGTGTAAATATCAAGTGGTATCAATATTATTTCTTTATAGGGTGATTCTGGAGGACCTATGGTCAGTAAGTTTTACTCCAGGTGGATTCAGTCTGGCATTGTCAGTTTTGGCGAGGGGTGTGCGGATCCCAGATATCCCGGTGTGTACACCAGAGTGTCTCAGTATCAGGACTGGATCAACTCCCTCGTTGACAGTGATCAACCTGGATTTATTTCCTTCGAAAATTATGATTATTATTATTATGATATCTTCAGTGGAAGCTCACCCAGTCTTTACTTATTTCCCCTTTCTCTCGCATTCTCCATAATCCCTCTCATCTTCAGTCTCTTTCTTTAAGGATCAATATTATCGGTTCTGATTGTTTAATCAAGATCATCTGTATACACCGTCATAAAAGGAGAAGATTGATTTGTCATTTCTTTTTTGTACAATCTGTTATATTAAAAGAAACTGTGGTTATTAATAGTTTTCTTGCAATACAAACCTGTTCTGTTGTACTCAGGACCCGCATTTCTGTTGTGAAATCTGTACTACATTGTTGTCTGATTGTTGTAATCACTCTATTTAATCAGAATAAATAACTGGTCATGCAAACTTTTGTCCATGGTATTGCGCTGTACAAAAACGGACCATTGGTAAACACAACAGCATAAAAAAAATCAAAATAATAATAAAAAATGTGGCAAAGGAGTAAGGAGAATATAACAAAGTATGCTTCTTTTTTAAAACTACATTAACTCTTCAGTTTCTGCACTTTTGGAATGCTTAAATATATTGACATTTTAGAGTATAAACAGTTATAAAACAAACAAAACAGAAACAAAACAACATAAACACAATTTAGCCCATGCACAAACATTAGAGAAGTCCAACTATATTTTTACTGTTAAAAATGTCCCTTTTTGTATAGTCTTGAACACAACCACATCAGTAGTATATTGTAAAATAGTGTATAGACATTTGCACTGTTATGTAAGATATACTTTGTGTTGAGCTCCTATTGATGGTTCATAGAACAAAACAGACAAAGATACACGGGAGCATTCAGATGACAACATCATTATTTCATTTTACAAAGAGATTGGTAGAATCTGTGCTTTAGTAGATTATGTTGACTATAGCCATCTTTGTTGTAGCCAATTTTGCACTGGTTTAAAACTAAGAAAAAACACTTTTTTGTTGGGGTTTTTTTTTTTCAAAATGCATGCCTGTACCTCAAGATTCCAATTATGATTCTTTTCGATTCTGGTTTTTAATGAATTTCTTAAGAAACCCCTGGTTGTATTGACACAGAATGACTCATTTTTTACAGTAATGTAAAAAGTTCACACGCTAGGAACACAAGCATTGCATACAAAGGTTTCCAGAACATTCCATGCATAATTAAAATAAAAGCTCACGAGATAAAATCTGAAACATGAATGCAAATTTGCATGAATTGCTTGACATGACAGAGAAATCAAAATTATTTTATGACTGATGACTTTGATTAGGTGTTGCGTTAATGGAATGTTACAGACAATCTACAATTGTTCAATAAAATTTTTTTTCATTTTAAAATAGTTTGTACAGCAAACATTTTCATCAAATTTTCAAAGTAAAGATGCTACAAAGGGTTCAGTATATAACTAATTTTGGTTTCCCAGATAACCATTTAGTCAAAGGTTCTTTAAGAACCATTTATTTTTTACCACTTTAAAATCTAAAAAGAAAACTACAAAGAATATTAAAATAACAGAAAGGTTCTAAGTTATAGGTTCTTTGTGTAACCATACAGCCAAACATGGTTATTTTATGGCATTAAAAGAATGTGACAATTCAAACAATACAAATAGAAACAAAGTCTGTAAGAGGATAAGAGAGGTGGAGAGCAAAAAAACAGGTTGTCACCATGACTGAGGTTTGTGTGTTCAGTGTTTGAAGTCTAAGTGCACAATGCTGTGCCACTCCTAAGAAGTCTGTTTAAACAAACTGCTTTTGGTAGAGTATGTATAAAATAAAATAAAAATACTAAAGTTAGTTGAAGTTTTAAGATTTTATTTCTTTTAAAAATGAGTTTTGTAGATTTAGATTTATATAGAGATTTGTAGTGAAATAGAAATATATGTGATGTTACACAGTAAATTAAGTTGGGTGAACTGCTTGACCCAAAAACTTAATAAGCCTGAAAATCTTCTGCAGTTTCTTGCATCAAACTTTTAAGTTTTTTCAAACGTAGATTTTTTACAGTGCAAAGAAGTGTTAAATTCTTAAAGTCCTAATCAAACTATGATCAATCTACAGCTGTGTTGTGTGTGGCTTTTACACATTAGACTGGTTCAAACATTGGTTGAAACATTGAGCTGGGCACTTGTAGCAATGTACAGTATGCAAACATTCAGGAAATGTGTATGTGAAAACTTACAAAGTGATTAAACTGGTTTGACTTTCCTTGTTTAAAGTACCTCAGTATTTTAAAGGTTATGCTGTTGATAGCTGTGTGTTCTCAAATAATGAAAAACAAAGTAAACAGTAACAGTTTTCTGGATCATGTAGACACTGCCAGAGATGCTGACACTGGTATGACTGGTTTTTGTTAGTCACACCATGTTATAATCTTTCAAAACAAAGTAACGAAAACCCTTATGATCTCACTATACATTTTTAATTTTGACACAGTGTCTTTCTGCATTTAAATATTAACATTTGTACAGAAATTTTTGAATAATTCTTGTTAATAAAATTTTTTATGTTTGGAGGTAATACAAGGAAGAATTATCACTTAAAATAAAAAGGGGAATTTAGTCGAAACTCTTCATTTTCTCAATGAAGCTATTGTAATGGCATTGCCAGGATTTTGTGGCAAAGTTCACTGTAAATTACTCATGACCTAATAACAGGTTTGACCAGTCAGAATCTTTTCATAAGAACTTTCCTTTCCTGACACAATGGCCTTTCTGTAATGTAATGAATATGAGATGAAAAGAAAACATCATATAATTTAAAAAAGTATATCTCCATGTCTCAACTAAAAATGTTAATAGCATTTAAATTGATGATTTCTTTTGTAATGCTGAGCTTGATTTTATTTTTTTGTATGGATAGGAGATGACTACAAATTCTTGGCATTGACGACGTGTAAAAGAACTCAATGGAGAAAAAATGCAAGATATCAGAGGTTAGATTTGAGTTTACAGTGATGCTGCAGTGACATATAAAAAGTATAAAAGAAGTATAAATATGGAAGCATAAAAGTTGATGGCGAACAGAGACAATCTTGATGTACTTTCACATCTACTGTGCAGAATTTTTGGGGGTTGGGTGAACCTTGTCATTATTTTAGCAGTTACCCAAAAATACAGTAGATGGCACTATACAGTTATTTTTAACAAAATAAGAGCCCTGCGAATGTCTCAAA
Source organism: Beaufortia kweichowensis (assembly GCA_019155185.1). NCBI lineage: Eukaryota > Metazoa > Chordata > Actinopteri > Cypriniformes > Gastromyzontidae > Beaufortia > Beaufortia kweichowensis. The sequence goes on from CM032804.1 coordinate 11,089,409, forward strand.
AAAGTGTACTAAAACCTCGTAAAAATACTTTACTATACCTAAGTAGATTTTTACTTTCTTAAACTAATTTTTAGACTTAAAGAATAGTAACTATAGTTTTACAAAAATAAGACTTTATTTTTATAAGCTGTGTCTTGCACTGCAAGTAGATTTAGATTTGGCTTTATAAAACCGACACTAAAAGCCCCATTGTTTGCTAACTGTTTATTTTCTAAAGCAGAGTAACACATGGGATTATTTTAGCAGCTGAAGTGATTTCTTGTCCTGTTGTGCCCTTATTATTTATAGTTAAGCTTTAGATTTTATATATGAGCCTGTAGTTTAAGCAATGAACACCAATGCATTGAATCCCAAACCATTTCCATCCATTTGTTTGAGTAGCAAACTTTTGAAAGCACCTCATTTTCTCTTGCAGTCTGCTCCCACTTTTCGGTTCTCCGCTTGTTTCAATGCGTCCCTCCCACAAACCATCACACCCACCGCACAGTAACACCTCAAACACTGTAATTAATCAAGACGCGTGCAGTACTCAGGAGGCGGAGCGGCTATTTTTAAAAGCCCTGTCACTGAGGGGCATCGAGAAACGCGACAAAAAGAAACAAGATAGATTCCTTTATTTAAAGTGGACTTGGATCTGTGATATGCAATAATGTCTTTAGTCTGTGCTGCGTTTCACACTTATTCTGAAAAAATATCAATTGAAGTTATGACAAGTGACACAAATGTGACCCTGTCTGTGAAGATTTTAATAATACTTGACATAATTTTACTCTGTCAATATTAAAGATATTAGGGTTATATTATCACAGAATGATCTTAACATTATTTAGGATGATTTTATGTAAAAAACAGTTAATCACAAAAAATTACTTCAGCTGGGTTTTCACAGGAAGCGTCAGAAATACATTTGTTTCCATTCTTATTTACTCTTTTGTGCACAAACACACAGCTAAATTTTAGATAGGATATTTAGTGCAGATTTTATTCTTTTTAGTCTTTTTAGTCTAAACTGAAATCATGGATCAAAATGACCAATAACTGTATAAGAACAACACCTGACAAAAATAATGAATTTTGATTGACAATTTTGTTAATAAATAGAAACAGTAGAAATGTTATTTACTGTTTTGTGGGTCATTATTTCTTTTCCATCTATGGTATTCGAAATTGTTTATAAGCATAACAACAGTTGTTGTGGTCTGTTTTCATGTCTTTTAAATTAATAAGAAAGATTTGAGACATTAGAGTTTGCTCACTGCACAAATTTATCACACTTTTTACCTTCATCTTAGACAGAACAGTTCTGGCAGTTATGCTTCTAGAAAAAGTCTATGACATTAAATGTTTTGCCGTTGAACTGTATTTTTCACAAAAACAGAAAACAGCCTACTGTACTTGGATTGATAAGAAGCTCTTCATTCATATTAGTGATGAGGTCTGAACTGGTTTATGTTTAATAACAGATGACTAGCCTTCATACACTTAGTGTCAGTGACTTTTTGACACAGACATCTCTCTCCCCACACACACACACACCCTGCGGCATGTGCCCAACTATATGGCCATTATCTCTTTTGGTCGCTATGGTAACCCTAACCTGAGATGGCAGGCTTTAGGTGCTGATGACACTGTGTGTGTGTGTGTGTGTGTGTGTGCACATAAGCTGTGCACTATTTAGATCATTTGCAGCTACTATTTAAAAAAATAATGATGTCACTTTTGTGCCTTTAAACAGAGTGCGCCAACCCACATGCTTTGTATGTAAAAATTTACACAAACACAAAGAATACACAGCCATTATTGCCCATGGGCACTCAGCCCATATGCAGGCATTTGAGCCAATCACCTCAACTGTAAATTCCATGTGACTAATTACTCTGGACGTTCAGGAAATATGCAACACTTGTTGGCTAATGTCACCATAACAACATGCACCCAAACCCATCACTAGGAACTAATCCGAGCTGTCTTATAAAATGCTGCAGAAAGAGAAAATTAATTGTTAACCGTTTCACAGTTCACAATTTTAAGATCCCTGTACGTCTTCTATTTTATAACAAAGTAGTTTAAACTTGCATGTTCTTTGTAAAAATTTGAATTACATTTGAATGGGTGTCAATGGGGTGATTTTGGACCAAATGGTGCTTTAAACTTTTTTGTTCTCTTTTGTGCATGTAGCTTTCCATCATCCCAGCCTCATCCAAAAGACAAACCTGGCTGACCAACAATTGTTGCTGGAGAATAACATGGGTACGCTAGAACACCACCAAACCAGCACCAAATCCAGCTTTGACCAACACGGAAATTCATGCCAGTCTTTTAACCATTCCATCACCTCCTTGCTTACAGAAGTGCTCCTGTATGTCCTCGGGAGATGTGTTTTGCCTGTTTCTTCACTTTGTGCAAAGGTTATGTTATGTTAATGTTGTTTTTAAAAATACCTTAAATTTAAAAAGATTTACATTTTTTTACATTTAAATATCTAAAATTTTAAAAATGAGTTTGGATAGTGCATTTTCATGTGTATGCATAATATGCACAGTGACAGGTATCAGGTTAATGAAGGAACAATATCAAACCCTCATCATAATACAGCCTGTTTTATTTGCAGATATCTGTCAACTTAACAAAATCTAGTAGCCCTGCTATGATAAGACATTACAGTGGAGAAGAGCCGATAAAAGACATACCCAAGAAAAGAAAAAGCAAGAGAACATTATAAAGTTATCATTCAGTGCCTGTCTAGTCAACATGCACCTGTGTCTGTCCCAGACTATCAGACAGAACAGCTTCTATCTTGAGATCTCAATATTTCCCTTATGAAGAAGGTTGGAACAAATAATGAGAGGTAAAAAAAGATGAAGAATGGTGGGGCCTGATTAGATCAATGCCAAAGAAGCCACAGATACCAGTGGACCCAATGATAGTCACTCCATCCTTTCTGTCTTTTTCTCTCCCCTCTGTGGCCTGTTGCTTAGTTACTGCCTTGTGTGCTGGAATTGTGGAGTTGTGTTTGAGATAGAGAGGCAGAGGGATAAGCCACCGTACACAGGCGTGATCGGTTCCTTTCTGTGTATGTGTGTGTGTTTGTGCATTTAAGTTCTCGTGACAATACTTCCTGAATGATATCTATTACTCACCCGTGACACTACTTTCATTCATACACACTGTGCTTAGAAATGCTTTTGAGCTTCGGACCTGATCTGGGGTCAGTGTGGGCTAATAGCACATAATGCATGTTTGGATTGAGCGCTGCTGGACAAACTGATCTTTGACCAGATGAAGTGAATGTGTGTGACGTGTTCTCCCAGCAAATGGCTAAAGGGAGACAAAAAAGAGAAGGATTCATTAATGTGCACGGTAGAATGCTTGTATCAAAATATCACCACAAAGATAGTAAAACCAGTATTTTCTTAACTTTGTGGGGACATTTTTGGTTCCCATGAGGAAAGCACCTCTTAGTACTATTGTTGCCGCTTTTGATGTGTCGCTTCATTGTCTCCTAATATTTGTAAGTCGCTTTGGATAAAAGCGTCAGCTAAATGTCTAAATGTAAATGTAAAAGAGCTTAAAATCATAGTAAATGATTGAAATAAATGAAAAACACACCATATAAACTGTCTAAAACAGATGTGAGTGCACACACAGTCTCATGCTGTGAGACCTCTCTGAATCTTTTGGTTAGTGCTAGACTGCTAATGCACCTCACCAGGTGATGTCAGAAAAGTGCCGCTTAGAAAACAGGTTTGAACCCCCACAAACATGATCAGTTCTAACTATGTGGCAAAGGAAGGTTAAGCATTTGTATTCTTCCTGTTTTCTTTAGTCCCTGAGTTGAATCAACCAAAATAATGACACTGAAAGAACAGCTCGAGAACAGTGCGTCCTGTTTAACTGTGAATGTTTGTGAGTGTGTTTATGTATGGTTACAGCAGACATGTCAAATTCTACGTTGTTGGCTTGCCTTATTGTATCAATAAAGTTACCTACTAGTTTTTGTGTCTGTGTGTATGTGTATTACGTAAAAGCAGTGATATCTACTTGGTTGCTAGGGGACATCATCTCGTAAATTTTGTTGCTAGGCTGCCAATTCCCTCAGTTAATCTCCCCACTCCCCACATCTCCCCACTTTTCCAACCATGCACCCTGCACCCTTCTCTTTCTCTGTCGCTTCGTATTTCTTCAGTTTTTCCAAACAAAACTGGCAACCATCTGTCACTATGCGTAAAGGATGGCTGTTGCTAAGGACCATGCAGAGGCATCAATGTCTACATTTGTTTAAGTGCAAGACATTTTATATATTTATAAAATATGTCAGATTTATAAAAATAGCAGTTGTGAATTTAGTCTGTCTTCTCAAAGCAGGAAGATAAACAAATATTACAGTACTGTGAGAAAGCGCAAAGGAAGTTAGTTATGTGTGTGATGTCCACTGAAGATGTGTGGGAGATAAGCAGTGCGTATAGACTTATAGTGCTCAGACCTTAAAGCTTCTGTTTGTTTGCTTTTTTCGTTCACATAATAACTGATGAAAAGTAAGAAACAAGTTTTAAATTATTTATTTAACCAGTTGGGCTAATAAAAACCCATCATCTACTCATGGTGAAGGGTTTGGAGATTAATATCTGTCACCGAGTGACCTTTGCTAGATCTTATTAAACATGTCAAATCGTTATTTCTCAGATTTTTTTAGAGTTTTTGCTCAGAAGTGAAATCATCTTGTAATCCTGTTGTTATATTATGCGCCTCAAGTAATTAAAATATTTTTCTGTCTTTTGGCAAATAAAAAGTGAGGAGGATTGAAAGTTTGCGACGGTTTTATCGACACTGTGTTTCGTTTCTTAATTTATCTCCGTCTTATCTCTCCCACGTTTTTTTCTGTCAGTGTGACATTTGCCAGCCACCTCGCGCGCGCGCCCGTCCGCCCGCGCGCCCTCAAACTCGCCTGCCAGCATCTCTCTCTGACTGTCTTCACTTTCTCAACTCATTATCACAGTTTCTCTGAGAATATTGTACACTGCGTGAATCCATTTCAATAGATATTGGTTTCACAGTTCTTGCGACAGTCTTGGGAAAGCACAGACCTCCCGTTCCCAGAAGCACTTTCTGTCATATATCAAAGATCTTTTAACTTTAAGACACGGGCTGTGAGTCGTTTTTTAACCAATGTATGAAATCCCCATTGAACCGAGCATCTTTCAGCTCTGACAGGGAACGGTGAACGGTCTCCCTGGCGACATTCAGGCTGATCGCTCTCTCGTGGCCACCCCCACCCACCTTCACATGGACCACACACAACAAGAAACCTGCGCACAGGTCTCACTTGCATTGACTTTGCCACGCTGATCGTGCACGTGTGAGGGACCAGAATCTACAGAGCACTTTTTCTCGATGTGGTGTGAACAATCACAAATGATTTTAGAAGATACTTGTTTAACTTTTTCTCCCCATGAAACCTGGTCCATTCAACAGGCAGTTGCACAAAAGTAAGTCGATGCCATCAGAGGCTTGATTTAGGTCTTTTAGTGTTTTTTGCGTCCCCGCTCAGGATGAACGGAACGTTCTTCAATCACACAGTTTTCACGCTCAACCGCAGCCACGAGCTCGCAGGGACGCTGGTGGACTGCTGCGCGGGCAACGGGAGCGAAGTGACCGCGAACGACGGCGGAGGGTCTTTAGTGCTCGCGCAAGACGAGCGGAAGCTCTTCGTTACGCGCGTGGTGCAGATCGCCGTGCTGTGCGTTCTTTCGCTCACCGTAATGTTCGGGATCTTCTTTCTCGGTTGCAATCTCATGATCAAGTCCGAAAGTATGATTAACTTTTTGGTTAAAGACCGGAGACCGTCCAAAGACGTTGAGGCAGTGATGATCGGACTGAGTTAGACTTCACCTGCAACCGGGTTGCAGGACCGAATGTCATTAATGAGCACCGATGGTGGAAAAACGGAGATATGCAACTTACATTCTTATTCCTTTTGTGTTCTGCGAGGAAAACCGACATGAATGAACTATTTAAAGCAAAGATGACAGAGATACAATTGCACGTTTACTAGATGAGAATGTATTATTAATGTTTACGTAGCTTTTTGTATTTTAAATACATTTGCGTATATGTATTAAGAAGTACAGTATGAGAACTTGAAGTTAAGTGTTTACACGTTTTTACCTCAGAAAAAAAATATTTGCATTACTTGTTTGTACAAGACAATCATTTCCAAGAGCATGTTTTGTGAACCTTAACTTTTGCACATTGGTATCGCAGGTGTTTTTGATCTTGAAGATGTCAAAATGTATTTTTCCTCGAGTTCCTGTGACCGAAAGCACGCGAGAGGAGAAGCGCTCGTCTGGTGGGGAAACCTGCACGTTTTCAAAGGACTCGTTTCTGCGGACGTTTCTCCGCTCGGCATGCGCGATGCTCGGTGTGTCCAGCACTTTCTAAATTAAGACCTCAAAGCTGCATGCTGTATTTTGTAAACATATTGAAACTTGAATTAGTGCAGCATGCTTTAAATAAAGATGTCGTTTAAACACTTGCATTTATTTTATTTTCTCCAAGGTTTTAGATTTATTTTAGATTTGTATATCTTAATTTCAGATTTATATAAAATTTTAAAATAGCTAAAAATTGTTAAACCTGGGTGGCAAAACCTGCGCCACTGCATGGCAGCCATCAACACAATGCACCAACAAATTCTTGTAAAATGTGGTAAAATTTTGAGGACGTCTATTCATTTAATAAAAACATATTTTCCAAAACTAATCATATTAGACAAATTTGGTATGGATTTTTGGAATTATGAATTTTATGAATAGTGAATGTTTGATTCAAAATAATATTTTTTGTTTTCCTTGGTCAATGGTGTTTACACAAACAGGAAGTATATAATTAGGTGTGTATAGGAATTGGCTAATTTGTTTGTCATTTTGTATGGCTTATTTGTCAGTGGTGGTTCACAAAAGTTAATGTGCATTGTGCACATTATCTTTTGTGAACCACCACTGACAAATAATAATTTTAATACATTACATTAATACATTTGTATATTACAATTTATTTGTATCTATTTAAATGTTTATTCATTGCACAGCTGTATCACATTATGATCTAAAAATTATGTCAGTACCTGTTTTTACCTAAATCATACAGAGTAGCAAAAACATAATATAGAGGACGGAAATTATTTAAATAACATTTAAGGGTTGTTTTCAAAATATGATGACAAACCTGTCCCTACACTTTAATGGCATAAAAAAAATAATAAAAATCCACCCTATTCAGTCATTTATATGCAGCTCAGCACCTTTTAAAATAATTATGGTTATTTAAGCCTGTACAGTTTTGTGCATTTTTTTCTAAATTAATTTGAATTTCCATACAAAAAACACATGTCCCCCTTAACCAAATGAACACAAGGACATGGCTTAATAAATACTTAAAAAATAAGTAAATCCAAGCCAAAAGAATTATTAATTAATATAAATCATTTTAAAGAATATCTGTCCTTTGATTGTGTGTCATTGGTGTTACTGGTGGCACAAACTATTATTTTGAAAGAATAAAAGTATGTGAGGAAGCCCTTCCAAGGTCAAAGGTCAACAAGGAAGAGGATCTATTTAACACACACCTGAAAAGTGTACCTTCACTTATTAAAAGAGTTTTTTCTTTAAAATGTCACTTTTGGTGTGGTTTTAAGGTGTGCTTCTGTAATACAACAGAAATTGCCACTAGATGGTATTCAACACTTGGTAGGGTTTTGTGGCTGAGGAAGTGGCAAGTGTTTACACAATTATCAGTAAGTAGTTCTATATAAAGCTAGAGTGATTATTTTAAAGCATAATATAATTTGTTTTTAATGATATGTTTGCTGAGGAGTTGGAAAACAAAGTGGCCCAAAGCTTCATTCAATATTTATTTGGTAAGTCCTGACTTTGGTAAGTCTCAGCTTGCCTGTGGCTACACATTTTCTTGAGTTGTGATGAAACACACACAGGTCATGAAATGCTGAAATGCATTAGGTCATCTGTCTTAACATGCCTCGGAATGACAGTTTCCACTCCCAGTCTGAACATCAGTAAATTAGCCAGAGCAGAGGCAGAAAACTAGCACAGCAGCAGGCTGTTGTTTCTGTGGCCCATTGCTTTGGATCTGTTAAAATGGGACTCATTTTGTTGGAAGTTTGGATATCTGTAGCACTTGTTTCCACAGCTGCGGGTAAGTTAGTCTCTTGATATGGTTGGTGCAGTGTTTATCATGAGAACTTTATGTAGAAAAATGAGACTGTTGACAACTCCTAAAATGTTTAAGACTCATTGCAAGTGTTTTGATAAATAGTAAATAAAATGTATTATTTCTTCTAGTTTTTTCATCATGATCTTTTCTCTAAAAGTACAAAGTGTAAGACAGAAAAGAGTTATGAAGAGTAGAGATATAAGCTACACGCTATAATAGAAAACACAATCATTGTCCTGTTTCTAGGTGCTAACATTTGCACTTCAAGAGGAGTGAGTACCTGTAAAGAATGTCTCTCTATCCATCCCTCATGTGCCTGGTGTTCTCAGGAGGTAACAAACACCCACATACACTAACAAACAAGCATGTGTAAACACACATATGGTCATTTACTCATTTGTCTGCTTGAATTGTCTCGCCGTTATAAATGTGTGTGTTAGACATTTGGAAAAGGAGTGTCCCGGTGTGATCTGAGGGCCAGTCTCGTTCAGTCCGGTTGTGGTATAAAGTTTATTGAGTTTCCAGTTAGTAGTATGAAGATACTAGAGAACCAACCCTTAAGTGACAGCGCGGGGGGATCGGCGAACGACATCGTTCAGATGCAACCACAGAAAATACACCTGACCCTTAGGCCAGGTGTTGAAACACCTATTTATACTTTATAAATACATACTTTTTTTTTACATATATATTCATATTTTGCAATGCAAAATGATAAACGTATCTTTCTTCTCCCCCACCTTTATTTAAGACGACTCAAAGCTTTTCACCGTTACTGTGAAGCAAGTAGCTGAATACCCTGTTGACCTGTATTACCTGATGGATATGACGTACACCATGAAGGATGACCTGCAGAAGCTTTACGCTCTTGGAAGTGATCTGGCACATGGTTTACGAGGTGTCACCGGTAATCTGCGCATGGGATTTGGAGCTTTTGTGGACAAACCTCTCTCACCTTACATGTATATTTACCCTGAAGAAATCATCAGCAACCCTTGCTATAAGTAAGCCAAAATTAGCCTCAAGTTTACTTATTTTACATTTGCTTGTAAAGACCATATGAAAGCCGGTTGTGTTCCTGTTGATGTACCGTAGGTCTAGTGAACCCTGTCCACCGCAATTTGGCTATCGTAACGTGCTGTCTCTGACGGAGCAGGTGGAGCGATTCACAGAGGAAGTGAAGAAACAGAAAGTGTCCAGAAATAGAGACGCTCCAGAAGGAGGATTTGATGCTATACTGCAAGCAGTCGTATGCAAGGTGACACACCGCATACGGATGCCCGGTTTTTAAGTTCTGTCTTGAGCTCTAATGCAAAACCACATGCCAAATAACAAGAAATGTTTTTTATTTAAGATGTTGTATTTAACAAACTTTTTTGTATTTAACAAACATAATGTTCTGTGAAATAAATGAAATGGCTGCAGAATTACCCCTCTTGATTGTAGGATTTCATAGAGCTGTCTGTGTAAAGACCTTTTTTACTATGTTTGCTGCAAATTAAATAAAAAATAAATTAATTATCCTTTCAGGATAAAATTGGATGGAGACCTGACGCATCTCACTTGTTAGTCTTCACTAGTGATGATAGGAGTCATTTGGCTCTGGATGCCAGACTCGCTGGAATCGTTCAGCCTCATGATGGAGAATGCCATATCAACAACAAAAATGAATATGACAAGTCTACTATACTGGTCAGGCCATAGTACATCTATATAGAGAGAAAAAAGTGATGTTTGTACAATATGTTAATATTTAAACGTGTGTTTTTGTAGGACTATCCATCACTTGGTCTTATCACAGACAAGATATCTGAGAATAATATCAACCTTATCTTTGCTGTAACCAGCAATATGGTGCTACTGTATCGTGTAAGTTTATGCAAACGCATACAGTACATGCAATCCAACATATGCACAGACTTTAAAAATAATCATATGTTGTTATATTTCCTTCATTGTTGCAGAATTACAGTGAGCTGATTCCTGGCTCTGCAGTGGGAACGCTGTCGAGAGACTCAGGAAATGTTATTCAACTTATTCTGGATGCTTATGCAGTAAGTCGGCTGTTAGTAATTCATTAAAAATTATATTAATCTGCTTTAAAAGTAAGATAAACTGTGACATAAAAGCCTAAATTGATATATAGCTGTGTTTATATATCATTCCCTTTCATGAAGAGCACAAACACAGTAATTTAGACAGAAGCTACTCGATAACCTTTAATGTAACATGTCATTGACTTCTGTAGAAGATCAGATCCAAAGTTGAACTGGAGCTGTTGGGTGTGCCGGATGAGTTATCATTGTTCATCAACGCAACCTGTCTGGATGGAGAGGTCATTACAGGCGTCCGATCCTGCGCTGGACTTAAAATTGGAGATGAGGTCAGCTCATCGGATGCATTGCTCGTTTTAACATTTAGTATGTATATTACTAAATTATCTCTCTCTCTCTTTTAGGTCTCATTTAGCATTGAGGCAAAACTTCATGGATGTCCCAAAGAGAAAAACCGAACCTTCACTGTTAAAACACAGGGCTTTAAAGACACTCTTGAGGTCACCGTTGACTTTGCGTGTGACTGCACATGTCAGCAGTCCTCCGAACCAGCAAGCCCCTCCTGTCACCATGGCAACGGAACCTTAGAGTGTGGCATGTGTCTGTGCGATCCGGGTCGACTGGGTTCTCGATGCGAGTGTTCCGAAGGGGAATATAAACTCACCCAGCAAGACAGCTGTAGTCCCAACCCAGAGACACCGCCCTGTAACGGGCGGGGAGATTGTGTGTGTGGCCAGTGTGCATGTCGCTCCAGTCATTTTGGGAAGGTTTGGGGTCCATACTGTGAATGTGATGACTTTAGCTGTCTTCGTTCTAAAGGACAGTTGTGTTCAGGTAAGGTTGGGAATTTCTAGTATTTGAAATACAGTGGTAAATGCAGTGGTTGTAGATTGCATGTTTTTTACCCAGTGCTGCCATTTACAGGAACAGTGTTTCTCCATATTAGGTTATGCAATCCACATATACAGCCCAACAGATGTGCTAGATTTAAGATGGATTTGTTGTGAAATCATGCTCAATTATGCATGTCTGTACACATTGCCTGGAACTGTGTGAGTTGACAAGAGTTACGTGATTAAGATGTTTTAGTTCCAGTTTTAGTTCATGTATTGGTTTAAAAAGCGAGACTTGATGGTCAATTTTAACACTAAATTTCAGTCACAGTTTGTGATTATCAGTCACTTAAAAGTTTTATTTTAACTTTTAGTTTATAAATATTTTATCTCTACATTGTTGGTTAAATGTTAATATTAATAGATGATGGCAGGTAGATTTGTCTGACAGTTAGACATTTTTCCCCACTGTATGTATGTAAGATATATAAGATCTTGTGAATTATATTTAATTATTTAATTAAATTAAATTGCTTCTTAGGCAATAGCTTTGTTTGTGGGTGTGTTCAAAACGCATGAATCAATATCATTAATTGTGCCTCTTGGATATGAATACTATATACTGTAATAGACACGCACACACAAGAAAGTGGCCCAACTGGTTTGAAATCTCCTGGTGATGCAACCTTATTATATAAGGCTTTTGTAATGAAGATGTATTTCTTAAAAACTTAAGTGTTTTGTACTGAAGTTGTGTTTTATTAATAAACACTAGGCCTTTTTTTTTTAAAGACCAACCCCAGCATAAAATATGACATGTTTTCTAAGATCATACTATAGCTTTGCGCAAGGAAATAAGGATTTTTCATTTTTTTAATTACATTTAATTTTTAGTCCTTTTGCCTTTATTTTTGCATAGGAAAATAAAGATTAGACGGGTGAATAGTTCTCCAGGTTTGTTAATGCATCTAATCTTGTCTCCATTAGGTAATGGCGAGTGCAACTGTGGATCCTGTCAGTGTCACTCGGGATGGTCTGGAGAGATCTGTGACTGTTCAACCCGCAGCGACACCTGTGTAGGAAGTGGAGGATTGATCTGTAGTGGGCGGGGCCACTGTGTGTGTGGTGTCTGTGAGTGCACTCAACCAGGAGCTTATGGCTTAACCTGTGAGAAGTGTCCCACCTGCCCTGATGCCTGTACTATCAAAAAGTAAGTTTCAGTGCACAGAGCCTATGTGTATTTCTGCTTTGTTCAGCTTTTTGATATCCAGGTGTGGATGATAATAATCTGTGGGTGCTTATTCATAACTCTGGAGACTGAGTTCTCTATTATGTTTCATTTAAGGTTAAACTTTGTCTCATACTTTTGTTTCTCCTGCATTTTATTATATTCAATAAAATTGCTGACGCACCATAAATGTATGTAGCTATAATGTGAATGAGGCTTGCATAGCTCAGATCATTAGATATGGAGTGTGGTTTAATAAGCAATGTTTAAGAAATAAAAATCTCTTTTGCATGTCTCCTCAAAACTTCAGAGGAGACAGATATGAGATTAATAAATGAATGAGAACTCAACAAATAACTCAACAAATGACTCAATTTGCTCCCATTGAATCTCTGGAGAAACAGTTGAGATTGTAACAAGAAATGATGAGATGTAAAGGAGAAATATAACGGCAAAACTATGTGTTGTTTGTGTATCCGCAGGGAGTGTGTAGAGTGTAAGCACTACAAGAGAGGAGATCTCTTTGAGAAGAACTGCAATAACATCTGCAGAGATGAGATTGTGCCGGTGGATGAGCTAGGTAATCTCTACTGGAAAACAGAACATCTATAGCATCTATATCGCCAACATCCAACCAATCCTCAGTATATATATATATAATCTCATCCTCAGATGTCACTTTTTTCAATGACATTTTTGTTCACCTTGTTTATTTGTCGTCTGTTTTCTCCAGTCTTTAATGAGAAGAACGCCGTGAACTGCAGCTACAAAGATGAAGACGACTGCGTTCAGAACTTTCAGTATTATGAAGATGCCAGCGGAAAGTCCTTCCTGTATCTTGTGAAAGAAGCAGGTAAGACGAGGGCAGAGACAGAGTCGTGTAACATGTTGTGACATGTTGTCAAAAATTCCTTAAAGCGTACTCACCCACCAATAGACAGACAGGATATTTTTTGGTCAAACATAAAAGTATGGCTGGGGAGATGCAGTGGTCTGTCTAAGATGTTTTGTGCATTGTTTACTAAAAAAAAATGATTTTTGCAGACCGTTGGTAACCAAACAAAATGCGTATTTTTTATAAATAAGTTTTTAAATGCCTTATTTTTTCTTTCTTTGTCATTGGTGGTCCGTTTTTCTAGAATGTCCCAAGGGTGCTGATATCTTGGTAGTTGCTCTCTCTGTAACTGGTGCTATTCTGTTGCTTGGATTGCTTGCCCTCCTGGTGTGGAAGCTCCTAATCACCATTCATGATCGTCATGAGTTTGCTAAGTTTGAAGAGGAAAAAGCCAAAGCAAAGTGGGAAGCGGTGAGTCCTGCCCCCCACAATCACTCACAGTTAGAAAAAAAATGTTGATTGTTTTGTAATAAACCAACCACATCCTGTTAAATGCAATAGTAGTTTTCAATTCTGCTTCTAAGGTTTTAAACCCAGCAGGCACAGTTTAGTCATGTTTAGGCTCAGACAAAATGACCCAATCATAAATTTATAGAGCCTGAACTATAGGTGTGGCAGAATTGCAAAAACACAGAGGATGTACAAGAGAGTTGGGAATATATTGACATAAACCCTGCATCAATCATGTTTTAGACCAAAACATCATTTAGTACATCATAAATAATTATAATAATAAAAAATGAGCTTAAAAGGAACTTGCATCATAAAAATACAAAAGAGCTTATATTTTGCAGAATTTAAATCTATGCATTTCGTTAGTTATTTTTACAGATTAGTCTTTGTGCATTTAATTTTTTTATATTGTTTAAGATTACTTTTCTTATTATTTTATATATTTTTTGTACTGGTGATTACATATTAAACACATACTTCTTTCTTATTATTGTTCAACACAATCTTGACACCAAGTGGACATAGTTGGAATTACAGGTGTCACAGTGCTAATGTCACTGGTAAAACTGTGAACATTGCAGCACAGTCACTAAAAAAAAATCACTTTTGTCTTTTAGGCTAATAATCCGCTCTACAAAGGAGCCACCACCACTTTCCAAAATGTAGCATATCGGGGCAGTAAAGAATGACATCACATGACATTCTGTCCAAAGCAATCATCTCATCAGCCCTATCAGTTTCTCAAGCAATCACATCTGGGGGTTTCTTTGAGGTTTCAAACAATTCAACAATGCTATCGTATAATGCTGTGCAAACATATGCAAGTCTGGAGGTTTTTTTTTAACTCTTCGGGTACTGTTGCCATGGTAGTGATTATGAGTGAGGTTCTGTTTTTATCCTTCCACAGTGATATCATAAAACTGTACCATATGTACATAGTTATATGTGTACAACTGTTGTTGTCTTTAAAATCTTACTGTGTATTATCTGGTACCACGCTGTTCTGTCCTTTTTCCTGCACTATTTACTTTTTGTGTTGCACTGCTTGTATCCCTTTGACATATTTTAATAGTCATTTTAAACTTGCATCATCAGGAAGATGATGTTTAAAGTTGTCATACTGCCTATCCCTCCCCACATACCCTTGCATTTGTTGCCTTTGCAACATCAAACTGTTACAATTAAACCTGCATATCATTTTAAACAGATGCCAAAAAGAGAAAAAAAACATTTTCAAGATGTTGAATTTATTAATAGAAGCACAGTTATATTCATAGTGAAAATTTAAGAATATGAGTAGCAAATTGATCTTAGTGTTTGGGAATACAGTTAAGGAAGCAATAAAGAAAGGCATGGCTACTAATAGAGTTACTGTAATAGCCCACATACTTTGAGCTCACATCACACTTGCACAAAGAGGTTGGGGTGAGGAAAAGCATTTTAAAAATAAACACAAATCTCGTGAAGCTCAAACCAAAAGCTCTTAATTATAGGGAGACTATCTTTTTACTGACACAGAGCTTTACTGACACAAAGCTGAAGTAGTTTCATCATAACTATTCGTCATAACATTTTGAGAACTTAAGAGCGTGGTTTTATATTTTACATGTTTGCTTAATTTAATCTGTAATTGATGATTGTACATTTTACAAGAAGATATCAAATAATACTGTTTTCTTTTACCATGAATATCTGAGTTGTCACCATTCCAATTTCCACAAATCCACAAAAAGACTAAGCAAAGATACTAGTGCACATCTATTCACTGCTCACATCTTTAAAGAATCAGGTGAGAGGCGTGCAGCAGGGGAGACAGATGTTTCTATTGTTATATGTTATTATAGAAACATCGCATTTTTATAGAAATATTTTTTTACTTGCAAAGTTTTACTTGCAATTAGAGACATGAATGTATTTGAATAATTATGACATCATTCCATCCTAATTGTCGAAACGATGTGCAAAGCATGACGTATAATGATTATGAATGCTCATGTCACACTTGGGTGTTGACACATTCTTGCAGCAACACTTCTGCAGTGACTTCTGAAACTTTTGTTGCCATAGATACTGACATACACTTTTCTCTGAATATTTTTTCCGAACTCTTCTGGAACTGTTGTTTCCATGGCAGCAGTTGCACTAGAGTTTCTCTGTTGTTATTTAAAATGTTATTATTAGCTATCCAGGAAATTCATATTAAAATGTTGCAGGTTGATTGACCGAATATAACGAATTATTTATTGTAATTTCACATCATGCAGTATGTGGAAAAAGGGTAGTTCACCTAAAAATAAAAATTCTGTCCGTCATTTATTCATCCTCATGTCATTTTATTTCTTCTGTGTAAAACAAAGAAGTTATGTTTTGATGGCTTTCTGTCCACACAATGGCAGTCAGTGGGGTCCATAGTTGTTTACCATCGTTCTTCAAAATATCTTCTTTTATGTTCTGCAGATGATCAAAAATAATACAAGGTTTGTAATTACATGAGACTGAGTGAATTCCTTAAATCATTTCTACTTTTTAATTTCGACAGTCTATTAACAGTTTTAATAAAGGTAACTTAGTTAACTTACTTAACTTTCATTGTGGAAAAGAGGTGCATAAATATTCTTTAAATGTCTCCTTTCGTTTCGTTTTTTTAAAATAAAATAGCAGCAGACATAAATACATTTGCATACATTTATGCATTTGTCAGAGGATTGTTTCCAGAGGGATTTACAGTGCATTCGTTTCTGTGTTTGGAACATAATGCTGGTCAGTAAACAATTAAATGATTTATTATCATGTACTGCATGGCGTGATATTTATATATTTCATAAATAATTCATAACGTGTTTCTTTAAAAAGTCCCAGGACGAACATCCTATGTGCAATGTGTAATGTCGGTCGATAGGTGGCGATAGGTTCCTGGAGAACAGCTAAAGTAGGCGGAGAGAGTTACACTCAAACGACCATGTACATCCGGTTCGCATAACCATGGCGGCTCCTGCTGCTGTTGCTGAGCCTTGCTCCGGGGAAAACGTGTCCGAATCTGTTAATGGACTCACGGAAAATGTATCTGAGGTCCAGAAACGACCGCAGTTCGGGACTCGTTTCCTGACAGACCCGCGACAGGTGTTTCAACACAACGCGTGGTACGTATCTCATTTACACACTTCAGACTGCTGATGTCTGACCATGCTGAGTTTGTCATTTGTTTTTCTTATCTTTGATTGATCATAAAAGCAAAGTTGAACAAAATTTTAAACAGCTTATGTTTTAGAGTAATATATCGAAGTTACCTTTTGCCAAATGTTTTCGCCATATTTGTAGCTCGGATGTCAAAATTTGGTGGTTTAAATATCCAAGTGAGATCTCTAAGTTTTTTTTCAGCATTTATGTTTAAAGCATGATTTGTAATAGTCAGGTAAAGTGTTGTTTTCACAATTGTCTCATCCATAACAGCCCATAATTCTCATAAATGGACACATTTTAACAAATTAACAGATTTGTTCTTTAAGGAGTCGTCCCTATTCCATTTGTTGGGTATTTTTACTTCTGATTTGTGCATTTTACAGAATTAACAGAAATCCTCTGTGTTCTTTTTTGTCACATCCATAACGCATGTATTTTCCATTTTTTACTGATGTCTGGACTCTTATCAGTAGGACTTTAGTAAAATATAAACAGATGGTTTAATATACTGGTAATAAATGCATTTGCTTTAAATTTTTGACTGCAAATGTTTTTGCATCAGTAAGGCTGATTATAAAGTATTAGGGTGTGGATATCCTTTTGAAAGCATCTGTATCATCTGCTGTAGGGATAACGTGGAGTGGTCAGCAGAGCAGGAGGCTGCCGCCCAGAAAAAAGTGCAGGAAAACAGTCAGCCTCTCCCTGAAGAAAAGCAAGGTAATCTTTGTATCAGACTTGCTTTCTGATTTATTGTGTTTTACTTAATATTTCATGTGTTTGGTATGTTCAGAGGAATTTGACAACAGAGCCAATGAATACTGGAACGATTTCTACACCATTCATGAGAACCGATTCTTCAAGGATCGCCACTGGCTTTTTACAGAGTTCCCTGAGCTGGCTCCTCAACACAAGACTCCACAGGACGCTGGAGAGAACAGATAATCACCCTAAGAACATAGTAAATGGTGAACATCTTCCCTCGCCTCACGATGACTGTGAATTTCCTGGGGCTTTATCATCCTATCGGATCCTGGAGGTGAGTTATTTCAAAGCAAGATGTGTTAAAATGTCTGTAGTAGTAAGTGCACTTTGACAAAATAAAAATAATGTGGGTGGAAAACACTACTGACTTTTTCCACGTTTATATTTGTATGTTTTGGGATCTTTAGGTCGGCTGTGGAGTGGGCAATACAGTGTTTCCCATCTTGAAAACTAACAAGTGAGTAAATACTGATCTAAACCAACTAGAAATCTGTGTGTCTCTCATGCAGATAATTGTTGAAGTTTTTTGCTCTGCAGTGACCCGGGACTATTTGTTTACTGTTGCGATTTCTCTAGCACGGCTGTTGATCTTGTCAAAGTAAGCAATAAAAACAACATTCTGATATTCTAAACAAGTTCTTATTCAACAAGATTTATAAAAAAAATTTAATGTATGTTGTGACAGTCAAATCCAGAATACGATCCATCGCGCTGCCACGCATTCGTCCAGGATATGAGTGAGGAGTCTGCAGAGTATCCAATGCCAGACCAGAGCCTGGACGTCATTGTCCTCATATTTGTGCTTTCTGCTTTGCATCCTCAGAAGTGAGTGTCGATCTGTCAGGCACAGATTTAGTGTAGAACTGGTAACTGGTCTATAATTGGTCTACTGCTAACATTTTTCAAAAGCGAACAGGAATATTACGGATAGCGTGTGTTTTCTGTTTTTAAATATTTTGAGCGTTTTATTTTTTAATATTGACTCTTGTCCCAACCCTGCAGTCAAACAATACATTGCTGTAATGGATTTATGTCTTTTGTATCTGTGTTTCCTGCATAATTAAATAATTTCAATTTAATATTATTCAAATCATATCAGTTTATTAAACTCGACATAAAAGTATGGTCATCACAAATGAATAACAGTTGGTGTTTAACATTATCCTTTTATATGTTTTTGCCATCATCAATGTCACTCATCCTTTTTTGCAGGATGCAGAATGCTATTAATAGATTAGCACAATTTCTGAAGCCTGGAGGAGTACTTTTACTAAGAGACTATGGCCGCTATGACATGGCACAGCTTCGTTTCAAAAAAGGTAGATGTTGTGCAATTAAAAAAAAATGTTTTTTGGCATTTTTATTTGTGTATGTGCTCTACATTCAGAGGATTAATGCATCATGTTTGTTATTGTGAAAATAAATGTCTTGGACTGTCTGTATCCGAATGCCCAATGAGTTTGCACATTAGATCAATTTACTTACTCTTTCCTCAATCAGGAAGGTGCTTGTCTGACAATTTCTATGTTAGAGGGGATGGTACACGAGTCTACTTTTTTACACAAGGTAAAATCCTGGTCCAAGCTGTTAGACACAAGTACATCATAACAAAACAATTAACAGATATTGAAACAATAAAAGAATGCAACACTTTAAGAGGGATTGTTTAGGCTGGTTCTTTCTTTTTTCAAAATATTTGTCATCTTTTTCCAGATGAGCTGCATGATCTTTTCTCCAGTGCTGGCTTAGAGAAGGTGCAGAACATGGTGGACCGCCGCTTACAAGTAAACCGAGGGAAGCAGCTGACTATGTACAGAGTTTGGGTACAGTGCAAATATCGCAAGTCCCCTGCACCCACTTAAAATCAAAAGTGTTGTTCGGTAGATTGGGCTCTTCTGATCCATAAGCATGTTGTCATATGTCACATCAATTAAATCTGTTTTAATGATGGACAGGTTGCAACTGGTTAGAGGACTGATGTTTAATATAAATGGACAATCAAGTTGAATGCACGAACAGATGCTGTCTTGTGCAGACTACTGGGAAAGATGGTGGTGGACTTTAGGTCCTATGTTGCACCAATGGACTGCATCACGTTGACTAATGTTTTTAAAGATGTTTTAATCTTATAAATAAACAAGAAGGGTGTTAAACAAATGTAAAAGCCTCTCTTAAGTATTAACCTCTCAGAAGCAACTCTTTTGATCTGTTTTTTGCATTTAATATTGATACCTTTGGACCATACGCTTTTTTCAAATGTTGTGCTTTTTACTTTTTACAAAAATTGTGATTTCCAAGTTTGGAAGTCATGAAAATGTTATTAAAAATGTTACATTTATATATTAAATTGAACCTTTTATAGTCAAGGTTTCATCATTTTTCATCATTGTCCACATGCATTAAAACATCTAATATAGGGGTCACCAATTTCCTAACACGCCCACCGCTAACCTTAAAATTACCTTTTATTAAACAGTTTAAGATGGATCTGTATTCTCCAAAAAAGTAGCTCTCTGAAAGCAGCATTAAACACGCTTGATTTAGCATAACATCGATATTAGTAAAAGCTATTTCTTCCTAATGATGATTGTAAAGGACAATTTGAGTCACTGTCCAATGTTTTAATTTTATCTTGGCCATTTTTAATGGCTATATGAAATATATTTATCAATATGTCCAGTTGTATATCCTTTGTGCTTTACCCGGTTTGTTTCTAAAAACGGTACATCTGAGATACTTTTTGCTCATCTTTTTTACTTTCTTTGCTTTTTCATTATTGGCAGTAACTAATAGTAATTATAAATAAGAGGTTTAAAATGTCATGTGAGAACATGCGTAAATAAATTCAATAATCTTAAATTCTGTTTAAATTGAAAGTCAAGCAATCCATCTGTCGCACAGTTGAAAAAGATCAAATGCATGTAAAGGTCTGTAAATGTATAAACAATCATTTTATCATATCTTGCATGTGAAGTGTTGCCTCTGCAGTTATATCTTCAGCTGGTTAGAAGTTTCACCCGCACATAGTTCAAAGTACATCAGCTTCAAAAATAGGTATCGGACCACGGTAGTATGGTATACTTTTAAATAATTTACATTATCAATATGTCAAATCCTTGGTACATATAAATGACTACCATTTGATACGATTACTACAATTTTATAGTTAATATAAAATAACTGTTTAATATAAAAGTGGATCTAAAAATATATTTAGATATACTATACCTCTTAATATTTCCTAACTTGCTACTAAAGCACAGTGGCTAAATGCGTAATGAAAATACACAAATAATATTGAAGTCTTTCATTAATAAGTATTGAACAGTATATATGGGCGTGGTCGAAAGGTAGAAGTCTTGCACAATCTCACGAGAAAATATGAGATTTACCGATTATTGTTTACATTGCAAAAAAATAAGAAACGAATCGATTCTGAATTCACGAATCTGATTTGGAATAAGAATCTTTTAATCTACATCAACCGATCTTTTCCGAAGGAGGTGTTCGAGCGGAACGGAATTTAAAGAGCAATTTTATCATTCCAGGGCTCGATTCAGGTTCGGTGCTGACCCGGAGCAGCGAAGACAAACAAGATAAACTGATATCTGAAAAACATCAAGATTTATTCATTTCTAAGTCAGTCGACTGAGCTTAGAGGGGGAATTTATAGATGAAAATCTGCGGTGAGGCGCCACATGCCCTAAATCTGGTAGAAAATTGACATCGAAGAGGCCAGCGGAGAAAGGCGGGTTCGGGAGATCAAGCCCCACATCAAGGCCTGGGAGGTCTTGCAGTCCTCTGACCACAGTAGAACGCGGAGCTGGCGTCCCCTAGCGATATTGCAGGCATCAAGCGCAGGCGAGGGTCGGGGATTCGACTGAGGCCTAGCGCTGAAATGTCGGGCTGAGGCGCGGAGGGCGAAACGGGAGACTAACAGAGGAGAACGGTCGTAGAAAAGTGATTGAATTACACGGCAAGAAGGAGAAAAGACACATATATCACAGGTATTAAGACAGTTGTCTATGTTTAAGGAGGGTTAAAAGAGAAATTTTAGGGCTGCGGGAAACAACAGACAATAGAAGCAAAGCCCAGGGGTAAAATAGAGAATGAGATGGTATTTTAGTTAGCATTTCTTGTCTTTTTATCATTTGTAAATCGTCTTGCTCTGTAAAATGCTATTTGTTGTGACATTGTGTAAAATTATCGATTATTTCAATCAATCACACACTCTGATGGTGTAGCTAAAATGCTAGCTTAATAACTATGCTAATTAATCGTATTACCCCTTTAAAATAAATAATATGCTGTAAATAGTAACTTAATCTTGGTCTGTTAAGTGAGTTGCATGGTTAAAACATGTTGGACGTGCAGTAGATGTGACTTAACTAAACATAACTCGGTTTTTATAGTTTGTCTTGTTTGTTAGGAAATATGTTAGGTTTCATTGTGTTTTTCCTCACCAGAGACATCACGAGACGATATTTATAATGTTTTACATTTAAATATATGAATGTATGATTTTGCACGGATTGCATTTATTATATGGTCGAATAATTGGCAAACCTACTTGAGGTTTCAGATAATTAATTAAAATGTAGTGTTTTGTCGTCTACATGTGCTTTGACATGGACACGTAAAAATCAGTGCCTTAAGATCTTGCACGTTTTCCCCCCATATAGTATCTAAAGGATATGGCTCTGGGTAGGAGTGAGCTATTGAGTAAACTGTGGTGATTGGGGGGGGGTGACTCAGTCTCAGAATGGTCTCGAAAACATGTAGGCTATTAGGTACATATGACTCAACGTGTCACACACATTACTGTCCTGTCAATCTGCCAACATCACTCTTGGCTACATAATTTAATGCAAACTCTTCCTCTCTCTTGCAGCCATGATGGAGGAATTGCACAGCTTGGATCCTCGCAGGCAGGAGCTGCTGGAGGCGCGTTTCACAGGAGTCGGAGTTGCCAAGGTCTGTCCTGCAGAAATATTTCTCTCTTTTACTACCCCCTGATCTCTATTTGTTTATGATAATTACAAATTCCTGTACATACCTTTCACCTCACATCAGACCTCATCCATCTATCTGTACGTATGCAGCATCACTCTTTCTTTCCCTTCTTTAATCCAGCGCTCATTCGTATGTTTGCATAGGCCTTGTGCATTAAGTTAATTTTTTCCCTCTTCCTGACCTTACTGCTGTCTGAATAAAGCTTTTGTGTCCTGCCATTTTCCACAAAAGCTCATGCCTGTCATTTAATGTAAACTTATCAAGCAGCTCTCCCATGAGCACAGCTCTTATTTTGGTGAAGGATGTGACACATACCAATTATTTTTGCTAAATTCTGCTCTCATCTGTTGGAGGTCCATCAGATGTAATAAGATTGGATGATGGTGACAGACTAAACGTGTGCCTCCGACATCAGTTTCCATGTCATGTATGCAAGGATGCAGTTTGTGGAGTAGCTTGACCCTGTAAATGTGTAATATTTGTATTTATTCCATCATGGCTTGATTTTAAAAGTATATGGTGCCACATATTCACATATTGCTGTACTCATTTAAGTGTTGGAGAACTTTTAAAAATACTTGGTTAAACCTCTGAGGTAATCAGACTTTGTATGGTCCATTCTGAGCAGGACAGTTGGTCACTGCTAAGACCATGAGAGTTCATCCCATGAATTGAGATGTAATATCAAGCGTACTGCATATTATTGTAGAGATGGCATTAATTCATGCTGGCCATAGTTGTCACAATCTTTTTGGTCTCTGAGAAGTGACCGTTTAAGAAATATCAGCAGGTACATAGCATGACAGCGTTTATCACTGTTATTGGATTGTGGAGGGATTTTAGCCTGACCTTACCAGAATGACCAGCATCTGACACTCCGTCAGGATTTTTTTACATGAGTGTATTTGCTAAGTGTGTTCATATGCCAAATACGCATTAATAACATGCACATGAAATTACGATACGCAGACACACAGGATGAGATGTAATTATGGAATTGGTCTTTTATGGCCTTTCAAACACTGGCATTTCCTTTAGAAGGTGTTAATCTAGTCATTTGTCTTTCCTCTCCACAGGGTTCTGGACACAACGAGTCATCTAACCAGAGCCTGTGCAGCGTGGGCTCTCTCAGTGACAAAGAGCTGGAGGTTAGTGCTAATTTGGTGCTTGTGATGTGAAGCAGTTTTTAAGCTGAAGGTATCTTTCAGGACTGATTTCCAAACTCAAAACATCTGTGGTTTGTCTGTGTAAGTGATGTAATTATCAGCCGTCATGTTTTATGTTCAATCAGGGAGGTCAGACTTCCATGTTTAAATGATTTATTTGGCACCATGTTTTATTTATTTCACCCAATAATGTTGTGCAAGGCTTCTGGTTGGAAACATTGTTTCCGTTGTTTTTTGACTCCTGTATTTAGTTGCCCTATTGTTTAATGTAGGCCATCTGGATCTTTTCATTAAAATGCAGCTGGGATAAATACACTGATCCAAACTTGTGCAAATTGCTTTTGTGCATTTATTTAAGTAAAGCATTGAAAATGAATTTGTACAATGTGAAAGGTAATGGTGTCATCAGCTACCTTGTTCAAAATGGCTTAGTAACATTTACCAGTGGTTAAACGGACACTTATGCAGAGCTTACGCTGTGTTTCCGTTTAGTGTAAAGATTTAGTGTTTTAAATTGAAGTAACCAGTAGTAGAACTCTAGCATTTCAGTGGACACTTGTGAAATGAATGGGATTGTGGGATTGTCATGTATTTTCTCTCTCTTCCCCAGACGCCCGAGAAGAAATCCAACGACCAGAGAACACGTAAAAGGAAAGGAGACCCTTATGACAGCCAGGGTGAGTTGATTTAAGTGTCAACATTGGCATTGAAACTTTGTTTTTCGTGTCCAAGTGTTGCTAAAAAGTAGCAGATGTTTAAATACCTCTTACTTTCATTCTGACCATATTTTAAAATAACCATCTTCTGCAAGTGTTTTGAAAAATATTTCTAGTAATTGCAATTTTTCTTAGGCAAAGGAGCAAGAGGACACAAAATCAGTGATTATTTTGAGGTAGGTTGCTGTGTCTGCGTTTTCAGCTCGCTGTATTTCTATTAACAGGCATTTAACACCTGTTCTGGAGCTTTCACACTAACCTGTGATTTAATCAAAAGTGATTAAATCAAGCTTTAATTGTCAAGCTTATTTCTGTTGCGTCTGACCACTGTTACTGGCTTTGTTTGCATGTAGTTTGCAGGAGGCAGTGGTACTGGCACTAGCCCAGCACGGGGCATTCCTCCAGTGGTGCGCTCCTCACCTCAACACTCTCTCTCCAACCCTCCCGCTACTGTGAGTCTTTCACTACTAGACCCTTTCTGTCGCTTCTCAGGTCTGATATATGTACTATGTATTGTTGACAGGTCTTAAGATTGTACATAGTAAAACAGTAGCAGCAATCGGAATTACCAGAGTACTTAATCTTTTTTAAAATCATAGAAAAACTCTGCTTTTAATTGACAACAGGTGCAGCAAGGAAGCCCCTCCTCCATCAGCTCGGCAAACACAGACCACTCCTCCTGTCTCCACAAGCCAGCCTCTACACACAGCCAGCACCGAACCACACAGGTAACACCAACACTACCACACACCTACTCGGCTCATTCACACCTACAGACAAGTTGAAGTCTTCTCTCGAACCCACTCACTCCCACCTGCATTTGCTGGTTTTAGTCGGATTTGACGATGGAGAAGTTAGCAGCACTGGAGAGCAGCAAGAGTTCAGATCTGGAGAAGAAAGAGGGACGTATTGATGACCTGCTCAGGGTATGATGTTTTGTTTTTAATGCTGTTAAATGCTGCAGGTGGTAAACATGGCAAGTAATAAGAAAATAAGGAAACGTTTCAGGGTATTTTGCACTAATCAGGAATTCAGTGTTCATGTTGGTGGATTTGGGTTTTGCAGATGAACTGCGACCTGCGCAGACAGATTGACGAGCAACAGAAAATGCTCGAACGGTGTAAAGAACGGCTCAACAAATGTGTGACCATGAGCAAGAAACTGCTCATTGAAAAGGTGGGTGTGCATTTGTGTCCTACATTATTGTTAGGATGAGTATCATGTTTGTTTTTAATCGCAGTCATGGTTTTCTCGGTGTCAGGATGTGTTTGTGCAGGCAGATATATGGAATATGGCTGGTAATGTCATTTCTAATTTGTGGGTGATTTCAGTCCAAGCAGGAGAAAATTGCATGCAGGGAAAAGAGCATGCAGGACCGTCTGCGTCTGGGCCATTTTACCACTGTGAGACACGGAGCGTCCTTCACCGAGCAGTGGACAGATGGCTATGCCTTTCAAAACCTAGTCAAGTATGTAAGACGCATGTGTACACACAAAATTTTGTGTTTCACACCCCACTTGTATGTGTAAAAAAACTAGCTATGAAAGAGCCGTTCAGCTAAATGAGAGTGCCATGTTTTACATATACTTAAAAACCTTTTACAGCTTTTCATATTTTATTATTTTAGGTTTTACCTCAAATCATTACTCATATTTTAGTCTTGTGCTTGTGTGTGTTTAGACAACAAGAGAGAGTGAATGCTCAGCGAGAGGACATCGAGAGACAGAGGAAACTGCTGATGAAAAAGAAGCCGCCCAACGCCAGTCAGACTCCTCCCCCGAACCTGGAACCCAACAAACGCAAGAGCAAAAGCAATGGTGCAGAGAATGAGATGTAAGCTTCCTTTCTGCTGGGCTTTGATTAATAGTAGTATTTTTAGTAGGTATTAACTTTCTCAATGTGCTCGCAGGTTATCACTAGCAGAATACCACGAACAGGAAGAAATTTTCAAACTCCGACTCGGTCACCTGAAGAAGGTACTCGCGTCTTAAGATTCACATTACATGTGTGGTAGAATTCACGTTGTCATGGTAACAGGTCTTCATGGCTCTGTGCTGTGTGTGACAGGAGGAGGCAGAGATTCAGGTGGAGTTGGAACGGTTGGAGCGAGTGCGTAATCTTCACATCCGAGAGCTCAAGAGAATCCACAATGAAGATAATTCCCAGTATGCACTATCAAAGTTTCTTTCTTCACTGCTTTATATTTGGTGTTCTTCAATCCTTGAAGAGTGTACGTTTCTACAGTATCTCTCTGTCTGTCACTCAGGTTTAAAGATCATCCCACGCTAAATGACCGTTACCTGCTCCTGCATCTGCTGGGTAGAGGAGGCTTCAGTGAGGTCTATAAGGTGAGAGAAGATCTGTGACAGTCAACAAAGGTTATGTTTTTATTTCATGCAAAACCTTTCTTCGGTTTCTTTTTTTAATCTCTTTAAACAAAAACAACAAAATATATTATATATAATATATATTATAATATATAAATATAAAATATATTTGTAATATTTGTTTGTATGCATCTATTTCTATGATTAATATTTCTCTCCTTCTGTCTCTATAGGCCTTCGATTTGACTGAGCAGAGGTATGTGGCTGTGAAGATTCATCAGCTTAATAAAAACTGGAGAGATGAGAAGAAAGAGAACTACCACAAGTGAGTCCCTGCAAATATCTCTGCCACCTTATTTTCTGTCATCGTCATTGTACAAAGGCTTGCATGCCAAATTCTCAAACGGCTATAAAAATTTACCTTCACTTTTAAATTGACATGGATTGACTTGATGTTGTTTCAGACACGCATGTCGAGAATATAGGATCCATAAAGAGCTTGACCATCCCAGAATAGTTAAACTCTATGACTATTTTTCTCTGGATACAGACTCGTAAGTATTCTTGCCTTTGGTAAAATGTGATTAAATGTGATGCGATTAAATGTGGGTTGTTTCTCTAATGTAAATTTTCTTTCTGCCCATGTAGTCCATTTATTTGTTATACATTGTTAAAATACGTCATGTTACTTTAATCAGTTTAGATAGATGAATAGATCACCCAAAATGTTGTCTTATGTCTAGATTCTGCACTGTCCTGGAGTATTGTGAGGGGAACGATTTGGATTTTTACCTTAAGCAACACAAGCTAATGTCAGAGAAAGAAGCTCGATCCATCATTATGCAGGTCGTCAATGCCCTCAAGTACCTAAATGAAATCCGCCCACCGGTCATCCATTACGACCTCAAACCAGGTATGACACGCACACAACTGCAGATGTTCTATTAGTATTTGTGTATTTTCATGGAATTTGAAGCCATGCTGGAAAAGTTGAGCTGCATTAACACAATGTCACCCAAGACAAAAATAATAAAGGTGTAAACTGAAGTACTACCCCTGTGTTTGTCTAGGTAACATCCTGCTGGTCAATGGCACAGCATGCGGAGAGATCAAAATCACAGACTTCGGACTGTCCAAGATTATGGACGATGATAACTACGGGGTGGATGGCATGGAGCTGACATCACAGGGGGCGGGAACATATTGGTAAATGGATGTGCACATAGATTATTATTTATTATCTGTTGATGTCTTTAAAACTTTTTTCTTTCTTTCATTCAGGTACCTTCCCCCAGAATGCTTTGTGGTTGGAAAAGAGCCACCCAAGATCTCCAACAAAGTGGATGTTTGGTCTGTTGGTGTTATCTTTTACCAGTGCCTCTATGGGAAGAAGGTAAAGGACACTGTGACACTTCTCTCTATCATTAGGAATGTGCAAGTTTCTTTCTTTTCTGATGTGTTTGTTGTCTTTCTACACACAGCCGTTCGGTCATAATCAGTCCCAGCAGGACATCCTGCAAGAGAACACTATTCTCAAAGCCACAGAGGTGCAGTTTCCACCCAAACCAGGAGTCTCACCTGAGGCTAAGGTATTTCTGCGCAAGCATGTCTTTTTCTTTGTATTTTCTCTCCCAGGATTGACATTTCTGAGTGCTGCGATACAATGAGAATATCCCCACAACATAAAAACATAGACTGAGATTATTTTGCTAAATTGACGTATCAATTATTTGTTTAAGCCAAATTGGTTGGAACGGTTTATCAAAAAGTCAAGAGTCAAATCAAAAGTCAAGAATCACAAAACAGATGGAATGTTCTTTGAAGACAAACACGCATTCCGTCTTCTGAAAGTATTGATGTTTCTTTTTAAAACACTGTTTATCATACAGTTGTGCAATTTCCTCAACACATTAGTTGCACTAAATCTTTCTTTTGGGATGCTGTCTTTAGTGTTGCTAAGAGACTCTCCATAACAATGACCATTAATGTAATCAGTCAAATTACCTAATATTTGCTAAATGACTTTCTGGAACACTAATGTTCATTGTTCTTTCCTTTAAGAAACTTTCTTTATAGTGTTCCTGTTTTACATGCTCTACAAAACAATGAAAAAAATGGACTTTATACTAAAAACATTGCTACCCATTTCTTTAAGTGTAAATCACAAATTTGCATCTTACTTCATGAATGCAAATGCATTAAGCTATCAACATAACAGAATTTGAAACAACATCATCACCTGAAACTGAAGTTAATCTATATTGCTGATAACAGTAAAAAAGAAAACTTTGTTATATCTGTATCTTCAAGATTTTTTATCGCTTTGATAGGCTAAACTTGTAAACTAATGCATTTTCTTTCTTGACTACCTCAGGCGTTCATTCGCCGGTGTCTGGTGTACCGTAAGGAGGATCGTATTGACGTTCACCAGCTGGCCAGCGATCCCTACCTCCTCCCGCACATACGCAAGTCAGTGGCTGCCACCGGTAACTCCAGCATGGCCATCGCCTCCACTTCTAGCTCCTCCAACAGCAGCGCCTCAAATTGAGAGCCTTGCCCATTCTCGCTCGTTTTGATTGGATCGGGGTTATGGTACTTTGTGCTGCCCCTTTTGCAGCGCACTGGAAGACCCTTACCTGGCAAGTGAGGGAGCAGGAGGAAGGGAACCGAGAGGGATCCATCCCCCTCCACCCTTCTCCCCCTCCCAGGCATCTGGAGGGTTCTTTTTTTTTTGGAGGGGAGTGCAAATCATCCCTTAGAGGGAGCCAGAGGAAGAGGGATTAAATATAAAGGTGTATCGCCTTTGAGAGTCTAATGTTCAGAACTGTGGCTGCTCAGACAGGTGGAAGAGACTGATACATTGCCCTGCACCCCACAACACACAAATACACACAAACGCACACATGCATAGATACGAGGTCAGCTTTGATGTTTTCATTGATGGGGTGAAACCTGTTCATTCTGATGTGCAAACAATATTCGTGATAAACTGGAGACGCCCTTCTGACATGAAGCTCGTCCCAGCACATCTTTCTGTCTTTCCGCCTTCAGAATCTATCTTTTAGCAATACCGGCATTGGGTTCATTTCCGCAGTAGTCAACAAGTTTCATTTTTATCAAATCAAAAAGCCTTTCTGAACTATCGTCAGATTAAATAATAAATGCCGTTGAGCCTGATTCAGCATCGCTGGACCTTATGTGCTGGGAATCAGATTATTTGTACTGTTTGAGAAATGTAATGGACAGGTCTAGCTGTATCTGGAGATGTTTGTCTATGTGTCTTGCCCCTTTCCTGTTCTATGACCAAAGCTAAGCTCTACCAGTAGGTGGTGCTGTTTAACTTGAGATGTTTTTCTTTATTTTGCTTTATGCCGTTATGAAAGTGCATTTTTAGAATATTCTTTAGATTGTTTTAGCGACGCTAACCAATGGCCCCAAGTATGTACTGTTTCTCTTTTCGAAGTTGGACAGAATCTAACATTTGAAAATGAGATTATTTTTCTTAATCAAGTTTCTCCTTGCCTAGAAACACAGACACACATACATTCGAAAATACACACATTCATACATGTTTAGATCAGGTGAAATTTGGCAAATTTCCTGATCTGTTGTACTGTTCGTGAGTAAGAACTCTCTAATGGGGCTGAGCTAGTTCAGGGGTACAGGGCAGAACTGGGAGTGTTCATTAAATACTATTGGTTATTAACATTGTGTTGTCTGTTTTATTTGTCTTCCATTTAATTTGATGTTTTTTCATTTCTTCATGAGAGAGTTTGCAGTTTAGGTTAAGGGTTTCTAGCTAAAATAGTCATTTATCAGAACTGGTTGCAAATTAAAAGTGTGTAATTCAGTAAGATTTTTCTGTCTCGCAGGAAAATTTTCAATGTGCAGCTTTTAAAACATGCCTTACATCTTTTTCTATGTGTGCCTTTAGTCCACATTACAGGCCCTAAAATGTAAACTCGGTGGCATCCATCAAATTGCACTTGGACATAACAATATTTTTAGTTACTTCAGATTATCAGATTACTTCACAACAGTCATGTTTGTGTTTTTCTGTTCTGTAACATTTAGTCAGGTGTTAGCATGTACAGTTCTAGGGCTTTTTCTTATACTAACCTTTCCCTCCTCATCAAACAAATAGATTTCATAAGTAGACCTGTGCACATGCATTTCCTTTCAGTGTGTGTCTATTATTTTGATTGATTCAGAATGAAATACAGATGCTGTGTTTTGTTCCAGCTCTTCTGCAATGCTGGATCTTGTTGTATCTGCCAGTACCATGCCAAGATTTACAACGAATCCAAATTCATAACCTCATACAGTGACTGTGTTTAGTAAAATGCAATAGGAAGGCAGTTGGAAGAAGTGTTAGTCACAGTCATGCTATTATGCCGATTCTTATGGATTGCGATGGCTGTGTTTTTGTTAGTATTTTGTGCTTGGAAATAGACTGTGAAACCCCATAAGTTCAATATCAATCAGAAACAGAGAGCTTGGATGGATACTTAAATGAATCAATGACCGAGTCAGCTTGAAGCTGAGCCAAATGCATTTGGGGCATTCAGTTTTGTTCAGCAGCTGTTTAAATTTATGGTGAAAAATCAGCTATAGAAGGTTTAATTGTTTTAAACTGAATCACTTAAACAGTCTTGTATAGAAGTAATTAGTTAATATATATTTAGTGTTTCTTTCAGTCACCAACAGGAACAGTATACCAGGTTCTCTGGAATAGGTTCAAATTCTAAAGTTAAAGGTAATTTTTTTTTTTACTTTTCATCTATTTTTTTATCAATAATAATAATGTCAAAAAGTAATCTACAACAGTTATTCAATATCAGCAGCACATAGACTTGTTTGTGTGATTTGGTTGTAGTTGTCCTAAGTTCCCAAGGCAAGCAATAGATTGAATCTGTGGATGATTGCTTTACCAAAGCAGGGCTGTCTAACAGTTCTAACACAACTATTTCATCCAGACATGGTGATCTCATACGTGATTAAGTTACAAGGAACTTGGAATGCAACACAAAATAGTCTAGCGGTCTGAGGATAGTTTAACATTGCTGTCTATTTTAATTACAGTATTCTCTTGTACCATTGTGGATATGGCAGGAAAAATTGTGAAAAGGAGGTGAGAGGAGAGTAGACAGTTTTGTCTAATTTATTCTCTTACTGGCAATAAGCATATGCTAGGAAACAAAGACTCTCATCCACAGGTCTTGAAGAAACTCATTTATGCTTCCCTGGTTAAATCAAAAATATAAAGTTCTGCCTGGGCTGTGTGTTTAAAGGGATGTCATTTATTTATCTGCA
Source organism: Beaufortia kweichowensis (assembly GCA_019155185.1). Lineage (NCBI taxonomy): Eukaryota > Metazoa > Chordata > Actinopteri > Cypriniformes > Gastromyzontidae > Beaufortia > Beaufortia kweichowensis. Next base: position 11,121,578 of record CM032804.1, read on the forward strand.
TGTTGTTCAATACCTGTATATGACACTGTGGAACACACAAAAAAATATTCAAAAAAATGTCTTAGTGGTTTTGTTTCCATGGAGTGGAAATCATTGGGGGATCTGCAGAAGAAAGAAAGTTATACAGGTTTGAAATCCCTTCAGGGTGAGTAAGTGAATATTCCTTTTTTTGTGAACTGTGCTTTAAACAATACTAAGCGTATATTTACTTTACATGTAAATAAACTAAAATGGAATTATGAATGACACTGAATAGTATAATTGAACAATAATGAAAAATAAATACAAGTGAATAAATGATTTTTTAAATTATTCATAAAAGTTTTGACATTACATTTACATTATATAATGTTTAGCAGGTTATACAGTATAATATGTATTAACTAAATGTTAGAAATAAACTATAAATAAAATAATTTCTAGAATAAACTTTAGAAAAAAGTTTAGATTAGTTGGATATTAATGTAAATTCAACTTTAAAAAGTTATAAATCTATATGTACTTCTCTAAATAGTACTATAAGTTATGTTAGAAATCAGGCAGAATATTTAATCAAAAATGTCTTTTAATTTGTGATTAGAAGAAAGGACTAGGTATGTTATGGTACTATGTATGTTACAGAGAACATACTCCGTTATCTTCTGAATATATTTGATAAAACCTGCATGTCACTTTAAACATTAATGTCACGCACGTAATAAACAATTTGCGCATGTCGATCCGGTTTCTTGCAGAGGCAGGAGCTCCACTTTTCTGGTGCATTCTCTGACCTGCACACACATCCTGGGTGTCGGGTAGTCATTCAAACTTCTTTCTCCGCCTTCCTTCACTTCCCTGGGACGTATGAGTGCGTGCGTGTCCAGTGAAAGTGAACGGCGCTCATTCAGTCCACGCACATCCCCTCTGACACGATTCATCCGTTCCTGCTTCTCGTTTAACGAGAAGGTGGAAATCTGTCGTTTTTCTTTCCGTTTCACCTCTCCGCAGGCATGCATCATCACGGCGGCGGGCACCGGGATCGCAGTTGGAGACGCGCGTGGATAAATATTTGCAAATGCACTTTATATTTATTTGTTGTATTGAGTCTGGAGTGGAGCACCGTGCACTCAGGTAAGAAACGGTTTATTATGAATTACTTTCTTAAGACTTCAACACTTCCTGCACTGTTGTTTTTAAACGATGCTTATAGTGTAAGGACTTGGTTTTGTTTGGAGCGCCGTGGTGTTGTGTTGGCCCTGTGGCCGCACCGATGTGAAGGAATGCCACGAAAGTCCAAATTCTGAGTGGAACCAGATGTGAGGGAGGAAGGAGGACGGGGGATGGGAGGGCTCTGCAAGCTTTTATGTTTTATAGAGCAACTTTTGTAAGTTAAGTGACATTTTTGTGTCAGTTGTAAGGGGGCAGTCGTAATGCTTGTTTGCAGACGTAGCCTATGCCGTTGGTTTCGCGCTGCTCTGTTAACCTGTGTTCTCCTGCGCTTTATCTGCATCCCGCGTGCAGATGCGTCCTAAATATCCGGTTGCACAATAACGAGTCGCAGCTGACAACTGACCGCCGTCTCGGTTTTTTTATATCGTTTTTAGTGCCTCTTAACAACTTCAAAGTCCAACCGAGATGTTTTTGCACCTTTGTGTTAGAGACTGTCAAGGACCTATTAAAAAGGAAAATGTCGTGTGGAGGAACACTGATCTCTTTGTCAAACTGCTGAAGTTGCAAGCTGAGGGACAATTTGTATTGTTTGTTATAAAATAATTTGTGTGCAACAATTATGTCAATACAGTACTTTGAAATTAAATATAATATCCATGAATTTCAAGCAAACTGAAAAGGTTTTGGAATACGGATAACAGTTCATTACAGTGCTTAAAGCATAAGAATCCAAACCTAATGTTATTTAAAGAATATCTTTCTTAACATTACACTGTATACTAGTATAACTTTATAAAAAATTGTCCTCTCCCGAGTACAAAAATGCATCCCTAAAGGTTGCATGGGAGTTTGTAATGGTTGCAAAATGGTTTGTATTTTTATCCAGTCATGGGAGACTCATATTATACTGCATTCCAGACACCTCAGATAATGTCTTTAAAGGTTGCTAAATACTTTTAATGTTGTACTGTTACTAAATCCAGATGTTATTTCCAGGTTTGAGATGGGAAATGTTCTAAATCCGAGTTGTCTGAAATGCAGTAGCTAGATCTGGTTTGCTTGGGGTTAGATTTTAGGTCAGACCTCTGAGTTGACAGTGTAGTAACAGGAGCTGAGAAACAAATGCCAGTCACAATTTGCTGTGTGTTGGTCAGTTAGAACAAAGGGATCATCATAAAAAAACCCTGACCTCTCTCGGCACCCTTCCTTTGCTCCCCCTCTGAGTTCTCTCCTCCCTGTCTTCCAGCTGGCTTTCTCTCTCTCTCTCTCTCTCTCTCTCTCTCTCCCTCCAACACCCCTTCGAAAAAGACAGATAAACAAAACACATCTGGAATAATAAAAGTTAAGCTTTGATAGCTTCAGGGTTCATAAAAATCACAGTCTAGTACAATATAGAGAAGTATAAGTGTAATGAAAGTCTGTTAAATTAAAGTCTGAATATCAGGTTTATTATGCAAACCTTTATCATAATAGCTACTTGTCATACACAAACATTTCTTTTCAGGGTACTGCTTGTTAGCCAGTTTATCTGACTTTCAACCCTATGAAATGTTCCACTGACTGTGATGAAAAGATGAATTTTACCCACGCTAGTCATATCAATGTCAACAACAACATTGTACACTGAAGTGATCTGAATGAATTCACAGAGCTGCGCAGCATCCTCCACAGTGCGGTTCCATCTACCATCTGGAAAAAGGTTAAGGAATATTCATGCCAAAACCTCAGACTGAAAAAGTCTCTTCCTGTAAGCTTTAAGACTACTCAATAAGTATGTCTGACAACCTTTAAATGCACTGAACACCATCTCCCACTGCCTAACAGTATCATACCCGGACCAAACCTTTGTGTTATTCTGTTTTTGTAATTCTAAATCTCTGCGGCTTTGCAGTTTTTTACTGACACGAAACGCTTTACATTGCTATGTATTTCTGCTATGTTTTTTTTTTTATTGCGGCTGCATGGTGTAATCAAACGCTGACCCCCATTGACTTCCATTGTATGAACAGAAAACCACTTAAAATATCTTTCTTAAAATATCTTCTTTTATGGATGTAACCACCTACACCATCCCAACCTTCAGGAAACCTGTTTAATTTGCTTTATTTCACTTGGCCAGCAGTGTTAAAGCTTGACTTCACTGCTTTGGATCTGTTGGCATAACCTACCAGAGTTCACACAAAACAAAGACATTTAGAAGATGCTCAAGAAATGTCTGAGCTTGCTGATATCCAATGACTAATTTACACTTTGCCATTTATCTGTCAGAGGTTGGTTAAAAACCTTTGATGTTTTTGACCACACATTTCCGTACCACCCATCCTTCTCCATAGGCTCTTACCTCCACCAATCACGTGGCTTGTGATGTGGCACAAGTCACATGATCCCCTAAAATACTTTTGTTGTTTTGGAACTAGAGAGAAACATAAAAACATAAAAAGACAGACTTGTTTTAATTAGAGTTTGTCACTGATTGTATTTCATTAGTAAGTGAGAGGCTCATGAAAAAAATCAGCACTTATTATTCAGCATCCCACTAGTTAAACTTGATCTAACATTTTTCCATAGGTATTTTGTTGCCAAGTCTTGAATTTACAGCATGATGATAATCAGAAAAGATTATCAGTGAGTTATCAGCATAGGACCATACGAATGTCATCACATTACACCCATATCAGGGCATCTTTAATAAGTAATGCTATTATTTTTCTCATAACTAAACTCACACTTATTTTTGCAGTGGTTTTGATTCAGTTTTGTTGTTTTATCATTTTAAATTTACTAATTGTAGTTATGCAATGTTTGAAATAAATGCCATTTGCGTTTGTGCCACTTTATACATTTAAGTAACACATATTGTCTGTATTTTACAATGTTGCAAGACATTACTGTACAACATACAACTAATGGAAGTATATTTTTAATTAACATTATTGAAGGATTTTCAGAAACTTTCCCAGGGTCTCTCTGTCTCTCTTTAGCTTTCAGAATACAGTACAGAAGATCCTGTTTGAGTTTGGGGTTAATTCCACTTCCCATAATTTGCCTCTGTTTTATAATGTTGGGAAACACAGCTGTGTTGCTGTCCGCCCCCTTCTCTTTCGCTCATGTTCTGATTCTGTATCACTCTGACTTTGTGGTCGTAACCTTGCATTCCCCCTGCAGGAAGGAGAGAGAGAGAGAAGTACAGAATTGAGGTATAAAAAGAAAGTAGACTGGCTTTTGAGATGGTTGTTGGGTTTGTGGTATTTTTAAGCGGTATTAGTTGTAGTCTTTTTGTGTAACAAAGCATGATCAAAGAAGAAAAACATAACTCATTACATTACTCATCTTTCTCTCTAAACAACACACATGGTTGTTTCTCTTGATATGTGTTTATAAATACTGTAATGCAAGAATAAAACAACTGCTGTGGAATGTATGAATGGAATGGTAATTGTATTCTTTGCTGTTATCCATAAAAGAGTAACATTGCCAAATGTCACGGCTGTCTCAGGACATTTCTGCTAGGCTTTTGTTTTCATAATTACAACCTAAGTTTTTGCAGTCCGATTCACAATGTGTTCCAAAACCAAACATAAACAGATAAAAATAGATCAAAAGTAAAACCAAACACTAAAAATGTGCACAGTACACAATAACCCAAAACCCATCCTGTTAACAGTTACCTTTCTGATATAAGTGAAGTAGTTTTAACAACAAGAGCTAGTCAGTATACATAACGGCACATGAAACCACTCAACAACAGTGGGAATGTGGGTTCGTTTGTGCTGGATCTGTGCTTTGCTTGTGTTGGCTATGAACTGCTTATTTTTTGTTGAACATGCAAGTTGGTGAAAGGGAATCAAAAGAGGTTTGCTTATTCTTCTCAAGTAATAATATACAATGCTAACAGATGGCATTGAGAGTGTGATGGAAATTGTCTGGAAGATCAGTCTGTACTGACTGCTAAAGCCTGATGTAAATGTTTAGGTTTGATATCAAAACACCATCAGCAAACAAAAATCATTTTATTCAAAGCTGACTTTGCCATAGCTGTCGGAACTCTGTTAATAAATATTTTCTCTCTCTGTGTCCCACAGCCCATTCAGATGAATCAGACACTTTCGCGTTTTACCACGAGGTGGAGAACGGCTGCTTAGGGGTACGAGATAACGTGCTGTACATGTCTTCTTCCTGCACGGATGACTCCCAGCTTTGGAAATGGGTCACCAGAGGGCGGCTCTTCAACATCGGCTCCTCCCTCTGCCTTGGAATCACCGTTGGCAACGTGAGCTCATTGGGCAGCAGGTCACCGCTGGGCATGTTTCGGTGTGACTACGAGCCCCCGCGGGTCCGCTGGACCTGGAGCTGCAGCAAGTTCTTGGGGACGCTTGAAACGTACCTGCCGGCCCCTAAATTGGTCCTGAATGGTGGCAACGTGACGACCATCACTCCCCTGCAAAAACCAGTGTGGCGCGTCTATGGTGACAATCAGAATCTGTGTGCCAAGTCCTACCGAGGTTTGCATATATAACTGTATTGTATTTTTAGCTTTGGAAGTATAGAAAATGAAGAAAGTAAGTCGAGGAGATGTAAACAAGACCCATATGTCTTCTGGAGCGCAAACATTTAGACTAGGTTTTTCTTCATGTGGGTAGATTTTGGCTATGGGCAAGTCTACATTCGTACTGATTGGCTTCATACCAAAAAGGCAATTAAAGGCTCTTGTGTGCTTGTATATAGTTTGTCAGATTCGAAACGGCCTGTCTTATAGATTCAATTTTACTTCTGAAATCACAGTCTTTTATCAACAAACAGTAAATAAATTGTGGTATGTTTGGTTTCATCATAATGTGTTTTTGTTTAAATCTTGAGTATTCAAGTATAGATAAAAGCATCATAACTACAGAATTATTAATAGGATTATTATGCAGAACTGTTAAATGAATAAGGTCCCCATCACTAGATCAGATTTCTGTCTCAGTGTTGTGGCAGGTTGCTTCCAGAGAGTTCTTGACAAACAGTTGTCACTGACATCACACAAACACAGCCCTGTTTTGTGTGTGTGTGTGATTGTGTATGCGAGCATAAGCTGTGTATGTATGTGTTTTTCTTGAGAGTGTCCTACTTTTCCTCAGCTCTGAACTTTAGATGCACTGGAACTGTAATGCAACTACACACACTCAGTTCCTCATGCAGAAATATGCTCTCGGTTATTCCTATAGCCATTTTTTTCTAGTTAAATTCAGCTTTCTCACTTCTTTTACACTTTTTCTGTCTCTGTCTGGGTTTTCCCTGTCTTTGTTGACTGAGAGCTAATCTGTACAGTCAGAATGCGCAGGGGTTTCTATAGTAACCGCTGCATTCCATCAGAGGGGCAACCGAGAGGAAGAAAGTGTGAAAATACAAAAGTTTCAATGCGGTTAAGGAGGAGAGACAGATTATGACAAAGTCATACATTTCACTGCTTCTGTCGGTATATCTACTTAGTCTTTCTCTCTGTCTCTGTCTCTGTCTCTCTCTCTCTCTCTCTCTCTCTCTCTCCCTCCAGTAAGTATATATTTTTCTGTCTGATCCTACTGTAAAGATCTTGAAGTATTTAAAGTACATACAGCTTGTGTAACCTTCAAACTTTCCAACTTTTTAAAACCTTTGCGCAAGGCTTCGTCTTGCCAACATCAAGGTTTGTCTTATCGTTTGTCATCAAAACTTTTTGCAATTAATGCAGCCTGATCCTTTTAACATTCAGGCTCTGTTTAAACTTCTTTTGTAGATAATACCTTAGCCATTTTTTGCTTTATTTAAACTTATCAAGAAATCTAAAATTGAGAGTGAAAAATCTCAATAAGTTTTAAAATCTGATCAACAGTAATATTGTCATTGAATATTTGTGTGGTGAACTCTTTGTCGTGATTAGTCAAGTGTAGTGCATTCAGGGAATTAAGTGTCCTTGTTTCTTCTCCATAGAAATCTACACCATCCGGGGAAACTCTCACGGCGGCCCGTGTTATTTTCCCTTCCTGTATGATGGTCAGTGGTTCCACAGCTGCACCAGTGTGGGCAGGGAAGACGGCTTCCTCTGGTGTGCCACTACTCATGATTATGGAAAAGATCAGCGCTGGGGCTTCTGTCCGGTGAAGAGTAAGTAAAATCAGCCTCATCTTACATTCTGATGATCTGTCTGTTTTCTTTAATCTCATTCTTTATCCAAAGGTGCTGACTGTGAGGCTTTCTGGCACGTTAACCCTTTAATGGATAATTGTTACCAGTTTAACTTTCAATCCACACTGTCGTGGAGTGAAGCACGGACCAGCTGTCACCAACAGGAAGCAGATCTGCTCAGCATCACTAAAGTAGAGGAACAAATCTACATTAACGGTGAGAGAGAGAAAATCATTGCATTAAAGGTATAGTCTGTTGTTTCTGTGCCAGCAGATTCTCTATGTTATTTGGCATATTAAGTAAAAAATAATTGGCCATCTGTTTTAGTGGCTCAACTGAACCAGACATAACAACATTGGCTTGACCAGTGTAAGTGTAAAGCAGGAATATTTGTTTGACTAATCAATGACAGATGGAGGGAGTGTTTAAAACTTTAGTTTTAATCGAATAAATAAATTATTACATTAAAACCTGTTGATTCAAAACTCTATCATCAAGCAATGAAATGTTTGAATGCAGTTTATGCAGTGATAATTTCTGTCATGCTTTAAACTGCACAAGAAACTCCCCTAAAATGGCTTATATGACTTGTAGGCTATATTCAAGGTTCTTTAAAGCCTTAATAATTCAAAAGAAAGTATTCAGAGTTTTGTTTAAAGCAGTGGAATGTGTCGGTGTGTACTGTAGGTTTGCTAAGTGGATACAGCGCCACCCTGTGGATGGGATTAAATGATCTGGACCTCAATGGTGGCTGGCAGTGGGCTGACTCCGCCCCTCTGAAATACCTAAATTGGGAAGAAGGTGAAACCACACCCCTTACAGCCACACCCCACTAATTGCCACCTTTTCAAAGGCAAAACACATTGGTACATTTAAAATGAAATGGACTTTATTAGAAATGATATTTTTTACTCATCTTTAACTAGTTTTTAGGGCTGTCAAATGATTAATCATGATTAATCGCATCCAGAATAAAAGTTTGTGTTTACATCATGTTTACATAATATATATATATATGAAATATTTAGATGTATTTATTTTATTTATTATTATTATTGTTTATTATTATTTATTTTTTATATAAATTATATATAAACTTTCTTAAATATATGCATGTATGTGTATTTTTTTATAAATGGAAAATGAACAGTACACAGACATATATTATGTAAACACAAACCTTTATTCTGGATGCGATTAATTGTGATTAATCGTTTGACAGCCCTGCTCGTTTTTAAAAGTTCGTTCTGAAATAATATTTTGTGGTACAAAGTGTCTGCATTGCATTGTAAAGTACATTGTGTCTTTAGAGAGTGGATTTTATTGTATTTCACATTGAAGAGATCATTTGCCTTAATATTGGAAGGATGTATTTTTATCCAGCAAACGCTTATTTTGTATGTTTTTCAGACATGCCGAGTTATGATGAGGAAGAGAACTGTGGAGTGGTCAGTACTGATGCACAGGGTCGCTGGCACAACCGTGATTGTTCAGTGGCTCTGCCCTACATCTGTAAAAAAAGACCCAATGCCACCCTAGACCCCTTTACCACAGGTATGTGTAATCCATGCAAAGAAGTAGACTGTTCTTAGTTAGTTGCTGATCGATTTTTTCTTCTGTCTGTTTGTGTGTGTAACAGACTCTTGGGCAGATGATGGGCAGTACCAGTGTGATATGGGCTGGCAGAACTTCCAGGCGGGCTGCTATTGGCTGAACACAAAAAATCTGGATTGGATCACCGCCCACAAAGCTTGTCAGAAGATGGATGCTAACCTCGTCAGCATCCACACTTTACCAGAGCTTGAATTTATTACTACGCATCTGAAGAAAGGTATATATAAACAGATACACACTCCAAAACAAATAGTAAAATGCTTAATTTTACAAATGTATTCCTTTTTTTATCGCAAATGATGTTCATATATAATTTAAGTAAGTAATGAGTTAATATGGTGACCTATTAGTGACCTATTCCTAAAAATTTATTTTATGTTTTAATGTTGTTTTAATATTTAATTTTCTAAAATGTTGCATTTTTACATTTAAATTAGATGTAGACTCACAGATTTACAGTATGGAATCCACAATACATTGAAACTTATATTTTTCAACATGAATTTACTTATTAATTTGGATTGGAAGAGTATGTTGTATAGGTACTGTATAATCACACACGTTGAGCTCACAATCTCTGTTTTACAATCTCAGAAATAGAGGAGTTATGGATTGGTCTACATGATACAGCTATGCAGATGAGCTTTGAATGGACAGATCGCACTCCAGTCATCTTTACCTACTGGCACCCGTTTGAACCCAATAATTTTCGAAACGTCAACGAAGACTGTGTCACCATTTGGGGTCCTGTGAGTTGCCCTTTGACCCTTTACATACTTGATCTCATCCTTGATAGGTCATCTCTGTGGCCTTGCGCTCATAATAACAACTCTTCATTATGTATATGTGTGTGTTTGTAGGATGGCCGTTGGAACGATAGCCCATGTAATTACTCTTTGCCTTCGATCTGTAAGAAAAATGCTCAGAAAACCGATGACCACATACAGGATCATGGCTGTAAACGGGTAATTTACTTTTTCATTCAATGTTTTTCTTTCTGTACCTTATCCTTCACGTTATACCTTCTCCTCTAGTGTTCAGGTTGGGAACTCTTCGGCTGGATTTCTCCACCCGTCTCTCTCGCCTTCTGTTTTTCTCACTTTCTGTCTCTTTTTCTCTGTGCATAAAGACTCTATTCACAATCACTGCTGTGTCATGCTGTTAAAACTCCAGATGTGGTCAGTAGACCCAGACCTGCCATAAGCATACAATAAACAGTGAAATCTAACACTCACACATACCAGTCTTTATAACTTGTAACTGTTTGTCAGCGTGTGTTTGTTGTGTTTAAGGACTTGGTGAAGTAGGTGTTCACAAAGTGTTCTCTGTAGTTTTCAGCTTTTTGACAATAGTAGATGTATTTTTTTCTTTTTGTCCATAAAAGGATGATTTTTTTACATTGACAAAAACTTATTACATTTCAACCAAATTTCCAATGTGATAAAATGATAATAAATTAAATATTTATGGTAGTATCATTTTAATAATAAATAACCATACTTACTTAAATTTTTATGTGAACATTTTAATATTTTACAACATTCTCTACGTGTATGTCTCACCTTCGCTCAGTTCATCCAGGACGTTCTGCATTAAAATCTGATCTATTCTTGATTCCCATGTGTGTGTGCATGTGTGCATCATTGCTGTTACCCTTCAGTGTCCCTGATAATAAGCATCTGTTATGGCTTTCTCAGTAGCACTGACCCTGGATGCCACAGCGTAGGTCAGAGTTCAGTACTTGACCAGAGCTTTTGCTTGTTCAATATGTCGGAAGTACTTCCATTCATTACATTTCTGTATGTTCACACCAAAAAGGGTAAGCAGTAGCAAATTTAGCCTCACAACTATTCATTTTTTAAGCATCCGTTGTGATTTCTTCATTGTCAGACAATAAGAAAGAACATCTGTCTCATTGTTGTGTTTAACACCAGAGCAGACAGCTGGCAGACGGCTCCAGTTACTGCCTCCAGCCAAGTGCTGATGTGGAAACTAACTACATTTCTTATAATTCCCAATATCTGTGTCACTGTGTGCATGCGAGCACATTGTTATTGTGAATATTTTCCTTTGTGCTGTTTGCCATAGAGACTGGTGCTGTTCTAGCTGGTGTATCAACTTTCTGTCTCTTGTTTTTTCAGGGCTGGAGGTGGCACAGTCCTTCCTGTTTTAAGGTTGGGGAAGAATCGTTGACCTTCAATGATGCAAAAGCAATGTGCAATAGCAACAATGCCACACTTGTCATTATTAATAACAGGTACTGGACACAAGTTTCAGAAATTGTGGTTTTCTATTCTTTCAGAAATGAATAAATGTGAAGTTATGAATGTGTGTGTGTGTGTGTCAATAGATTTGAGCAGGCGTTCGTCAGCAGTCTGGTGTTAGGACACTCTGATGATCAGTTTTGGCTGGGCCTGTACAATGAGAACAGAACCGGCCCGTTCCACTGGATCACAGGAGAGGAACTTACTTATACCAACTGGAATAGAAATGAGCCAGGTACAGAAACATAATCAAGTACAACCTAAACAAAATGTAAAGTTTTTATCAAAGGTTTTCACCATACTGATATCTCAGATGTCAATATTTGAGGTTTAAATACCCATTTGACGTTTCTCTTAATGTTTTTACAAATTTGTTTATTTTTAAAGCATGATTTTCATAGTCAACCAAGTGCTACAGAACTGTCACATCCAAAACAGTTCATATTCCTCATAAATGGCCACATGAAAATTAAATTGAAATAACTATTTCATGTTCTTTGAAGAGTCCATTTGTTGGGTATCATTGCTTCTGGTTTGTGCATTTTATTTACAGAAATCCTACAAAGTATGTTGCCTCTTAAATGCATGCATCCTTTTTTTTCACATGCATAATGCAGATTTCCTTCCTAAATAGAAAATATGTGTATGGACTGATGATTGTCTGCACTGTGTTACGTATATTAGTTATTAAATACATTTTTCTTTTGATTTTTGACTGCAAATGTTGCATCTGTATTGCTGTTGTTAAGTTGTCCAGATAAATAAAACTAATGCCAGTTTCAACAAAGTGTACTTTTCTTAAAGCATTTTTTGTCATAATAATAATCAAATATAAAAATATTTGACGTTGGTTCTCTGGTCTCGCAGCGCAGATAAAGGGTGGCTGTGTGGTGATGGTGGCCGGTCAGGCCATGGGCCTGTGGGAGGTGAAGGACTGTAGCAGCTTCCGCTCCAGATACATCTGCAAACAGAACCGAGAGTCGTCTTTATTCCCCACACCCCCTGTTCCCCATCCCACACCCTCCCTGACAGGAGCGTGCCCATCCGGGTGGAAAAGCACCAATGCTTTCCGCCATTGCTACAAGGTGTGTGTTTGTATGTTAACAGATCTGCTTCTTTGTGTTTGGGTGTGATCTTACCTCATCCCTGTGTTCTCGCAGGTCTTTCACGCAGGTGCGTTGGAGAAAAGGTTGACTTGGATTCAAGCTCACAAGTTCTGCCAGAAACACGGAGCACAGCTCGCCAGCTTCGGCACACCAGAAGAGGAGGCCTTTGTCTTCCAGATTCTCCATGAGGCCTTTGGGTATGTGTGTGTGTGTAAAGTTTTAAAATTTGTTCTTAAAATTATGTGTGTTTGTGTGAGTGTGTTATTGTTTTTAAATGTTTGGATATGTGCTTGTTGTATAAGCATTAGTTTTAGTGTCTATGTTTGGTTTAATGGTTTAGCTTAGCCCTGATTTGCTGAGTGTCTAACAGAGCAGCCTTCTGATTGGCTGTGTGGACAGGGAGGCAGAGGATCATGAGCAGCACTGGCTGTGGATCGGGATTTCCCGCAGGAATAGCGACAGCTGGACATGGAGTGACGGATCAGCTGTGAGTTTCGTACATTTCTGTGAATTCGCCAGTATTTTATTTTCCATCAAAGAACCCAAGATACAATTTATAATTTTGAATGTTTCCTGGAATTCGAAGCCATAATCTTTTTGCTGCCAACGCAATGCTCTACAAATTGAACTACAGGAACATTTTACTCTACTAGAGGTCCATGAATAGAAAAGATTATACCATTGCAATACCATAATATCTTACACAACTATAGCACATATTAAAATATCACACTGTGTTTCAGGTGACCTATCAAAACTTTGGCAGAGGGAATTATGGGTCTGCTGAGTGTGGAGCAGCAAACATGGCTGATACCAACTGGCTCGTGTCACATTGTGAATCGGAGCTCGACTGGATCTGCAAAATACCAAAAGGTAATAAACGCACACATACATACAGGATTAACATTACTCCCAAACTGCCTGTAAATCTTTATTTTATTGTATGTTGTAGGAAAGGTGGAAGAGGAACCTGAGAGCAATGAAGGTATGATACGCTTCAGTTAACTGTGGCAATGGTTTCTTTTCTTTTACTTTTAGAAATATATGCCTATAATACACACATTGTTTGTAGTGAGCTAAATATGACTTTGTGAATGTGAATGAAGTGAAGTTTTTCTGTTTGCAGACACTGGTTTAGAGTGGGTTGACTTTGAGGAAGCTCAGTATAAACTCTCTAAACATCGCTCCACATGGGATCAGGCTCAGAGAATCTGCTCCTGGTTTGACGCCTCTCTGGTCTCCATGCACTCTCCTAGAGAGAATCAATTTTTGGTTGAAACTCTACTCAAGGTAAATGCATATATAACATAATCACGCTATTTCTCTAAACCAGCAGTTTGTAACCCAAAAATTAGCTGCAGGTCTGTCGATTGTTTTGTTTGGGTCGCAGACAGCTAGAAAAAAGTCAAATCATAAACCAACCATATACTCATTGATGTTAAACTCTCTCTAGATGGCCCGCAAAGATGACGACCTGTGGTGGGTGGGGCTACATACTTTCAAGAACGATGGACGATTTAGGTGGTCTGATCACTCTGTGCTCAACTATGTGTCCTGGGGTCTGGGACAGCCTCGGCCAATCAGCAAAGAGCCCAAATGTGTCCAGATCTCTGGCTCGAAAGGTTTGACACACAAGCCACAGAAAAAGTCATTATAACCTTGTTTTGACAAACACGTTCTGATTCAGTTAGTGTGATCTGATCGATCTTCTGATTTTTTTGCTCAGGCGAGTGGTCAGATCAGAAGTGTCACGTCGATCTTCCGTTTGTGTGTAAGAGGGTAAATGTGACGGGTACGATCCCTCCCACACCCTCTCCTCCTCTCAAACCCGCCGGCTGCCCTCAGGGCTGGAGTCCTTTCTTACATAAGGTAAAAACATCCACTCTGCTTAATTTACATACACTAAATACAGTGCTTGTAAGGTTGAACCATATATATATATATATTATAAAAAAAGTGTAATATAAATATATGAAATAAATAAAATGAACAAATCTTTAATTTTCTCATTCGAACAGTGTTATAAAGTGTTTGGGGAGGAGTTGTCGAGTCGTAGCATCTGGGACTCCGCCTCCAAGACCTGTCTGACACATAGAGCCACGTTAGTGACGGTACCAAATCATATAGTGCAAGGTAAAGCATGCGTGCAACGCGCATACGCATATGTTCTGTGTTGCGTTAACTTGTATATTTGAAAACACACTAACCTATGCACTTTTTTTGTGTGTTTTTTAGCATTCCTTGTTACTCTGCTACCCAACAGCAGTTTTCACGTATGGGTGGGGCTTACTTCTGAATCACAAGCTCAGTTTGGGTGGTTCAAACCTGGGTTTCTCAGCTACACTAACTGGGCACCCGGAGAACCGGTGGACAACAAACAAAATAAAAGCCCGGTACTGGATTTATATTCAGAGTTTTTAATGGACAAACAAACTAATTATTAAATGCATCCTTATAGTCATGTGCACATGTTTCATCAGGGTAACTGCGTGCTGCTCCTCAATGGCAGTCCTCACCGGATGTTGGGCACGTGGGCATCTCGCAGGTGTGACGCAGAGAAACACGGCTTCATCTGCATGAAGGACAAAGGTGGAGGAATATCTCACATATACATACGTACACATTCCCAAACAGACACAAATATGCTGCGTAATATAGAGACTCGGATGAAAATGAGTTTACCATGTTATTGGCATGAGTCCTTAAAAAGATTCTCGTTCGAACCTCCAGAGCTTGGATAATGGCGGGGATGAGAAACCTGACCCAAAAACAACATTGGAAAATAGCTTTAAAAGTTCCAAGTTCTTTTTCCTGCCATATTCCACATGCTACTCATATTGTAATTTAAACATGACAGTTTAAAAGTGAAAGCTACATTCTGATTGGTTGAGAGAGAAGTAATGACATGATGCTTACACCTGCACTTCTTTGTGTTCATAGACCCCGGCTTGCCTCCTGGTAAGGATCCGCTCCCTCCGGCATTAGGCAGTCCTTTACAGTTCGATGGCGTTCAGTACAGGGTGTTGCAGAAGCGTCTCGACTGGCACGCAGCTCTTCAGGTGTGTGAATCTGTTAATGGAACACTGGCGGCAGTACGGGACCCTCGGCAACATGCCTACCTCACGCTACTCCTCAACGCTGTCCACAAACCCAGCTGGATTGCATTACACAACGATGGGGTAAGTGACATTGTTTGTCTGTTCATTAACTGTGTCACTTCATTTGACATGTTAAAACTAAAGCAAATCACTGTGTATTATTAGGGGCGGAGCTACACGTGGTTGGGTGAGGAGGAGGTTACTTTTAGTGACTGGCGGGACGGAGAGCCCAATCAAATGTACGGGTGTGGTCACATGACCACTGAGGGCCAATGGAGTGTTGCTGCTTGTAATACAAAACTGAATGCAGCTATTTGTGAAATTAACACTGGTAGGAAAATGTTTACGTATGTTTATGTTATCAAATAACTATTTTTTGTAGTATACAGTGTATGTATAATGTGCACAACATATAATTTATATGCATGGATGAAGTACTTAGGTAAAAATGTTTAATAAATTAGTCTTCTAATAGTCTTCTTGTTTGTGTCTATTAGAGAAAACGATAGAACACAAATGGATGTATCCAGGTATTTGCCCACAGCCTGCAGGTAACTGGTCGTGGATTCCTTTCAGAAATCACTGCTACTCGTTCATCCTCCATGAGTTGCAGTTAAAACAGGAAGCCATGCGCACCTGTACCAAAGGTAATGTCCATACGCACACAATTTTTTTTTTTTAATATGATTTATGGGTAATATAATGAAATAATGACATAAAAATGAAATAATAACAAAATTATCTCTCTTTCTTTCTCACAGTGGGAGCTAAGATGTTGTCAATATTGGATGAAAACGAAAATGGTTTTGTGTGGGAACACATGCAAAGTTTTCAAGAACAGGCCCACGGTGCTTGGCTTGGAATGACGTTTAACTCCAAAGGCAGGAACTTTTACCGAATCACCTCTGTGCACTGTATTAAACGGAAAATTTGTCTCTCATTCGTCTAAAGCTGTGTGTGTGTGTTGTTGTACAGAAGGGGGTCTGGAGTGGTCAGACAGTACAGCGGTGGATTACAGTAACTGGGAGCAGCAGGATGCTAATATGAGCATGCTGTCCGCCAACAGCTGCTTCTGGGTCCAGAGCAACACGGGCCTCTGGAGACCCGGATCCTGTAAAAATCGCACGCATGGTGTCATATGTAAACGGCCACGAGGTACGAGACGTATAGAGAAGTATAAAAGCATGTTTACATTGACAAACAATTAATTGAAATTAAACTGCAAAAACACATGAAGACCAGATGGAGAGTGGTCAAACAAAACTTAATTTTGACAAAAACGTGCCTTGATTGATATGGATATTATTTTTTATAAATGTACATAATTTTTTATATTATTTTTAGAATGTATTGTGAGGCCACTTTGAATCAAAAAAAAATATTTTTCCATATTTTAGCTCGAGCCCAATTTTTTCTTATGATATTTTTGTTTTGTTTTTTAAATAGGACCCACAGCAGAACCAGTAGTTGATTGTAAGTTCCTTTCATATATATTTATAAGTGTCATTTATTCTGTTAATTGCATACTACTGTTACAGTTGCTCGTAATATTTCATATTTTTTCTTTCTTTCCAGCTGGGATCAACCATCTCCATATATTAATTCAGGTTTTGGTTGCAGCCCTTGTTCTGATCATTCTGCTGGTGGGTGGGATTTATCTGTATCGTAGGCGGAGCTTTGGCTCCACAGGTTCCTATGAGGGTGCTCGCTACAGCCGCACTAACTCCGCCCCCTCAGAAGAAACAGAAAAAAACATTCTCGTTTCGGACATGGAGTTAAACGAACAGGGAGAATAATGCTGGATGTGTTCAAACTGATCTGGAAGTTTTAGGAAAAATCTGCTAAGGCAGCAACTGACTGAGGAAATTTACATTTTGTTTTGCTGTTTTTTTCTAAAGACATTAAAGCAGCTGTGTAGAGCGCAGCTGATGACTTTTTATCCAAAGGTACGTCCAGTCAGACCACACCCAGCTATGCCTGTCAACCAGTCAAATTCCATCATCTCAGAGGAGCAGTTTGCATTGGCTAGTATGTGGAAGATGCGAAAACATTGCAGCTATTTTTTGATGTTGTTTTTGCTTTTCTTGCCTTTATGGTTATGGAAATACAGTTGGTAATCATTCCACATCCTGAAAATTTGATGTCATATTTCACTTATCCTTTAATGCCAAAGGGAGCAAGATTATGAGAGCACACAAACTCACACATGCACACACGTTTACTTAGCTATATGAATAGGAGGCATATCGTAATTATAATATCTATATAGTAAAACTATGCAATTTTTTACTGAAATCTTGACATATTTTAAGGACATACATTTTGTTATTAAACTATAGCTAAGTAAACATACACAAACACACACTTTATGCACATACTTTGGACCAAAAAAGTAACACCACAACAGTATTGCTTTTTTAGACTGTGACTTATAAAGTTATTTGTTGTTATGGTATTTGTTTGCTTTTTAAAATGTGTGCAGCTGAATGGGGCCCTCACTAAACTAAAAAACATAATCATAGTAATTACATATCAATTGTAACTATTTTTCAAGTTGAGTGGTGCAGAACAGATATAAATAGTGGACGGAAATAGATGAAAGTGCATAAGAATGAGCCTGCAATAAAACTGTGGTATCTCTCTCTCTCTTTAATCACATGGTGAATGTAGGGCCGTCTGATGCAAGGAATGAAAATCTCATGTGTTCTTTCGTGAGACATTTGTCTTTGCTTCTATCTCTGTGTTTTGTACCTCTTTGTTCTCTCATTCTTCACAGTTCACAACTGTTCCTTTTCTTTTTCTTTTTTGGCAAGACCGAGGTAAAACTGTGGCCAGCTGTGGAATGTCGAGTCAGAGATCTGAAACCAATCAGAACAGAGAGAGAGAGAGAGAGAGTAAGGGAGAGAGAGAGAGAGAGAGAGAGAGAGAGAGGAGGCTTAAATGGGTTTTCAAGGGAGAAGGAAATCATGTGGAGTTTGGAAGAGAAAGAGACTTGAGGTGAGCAAGAGTTACTGGAACCGCTGGCGAACAAAAAGGGTCAAATACTTTACTGCCCCCTGCTTGATATTTGCACAAAGAACTTGCCTAAGTAAATTTTAGTGTTGTCCTGTTTGCCAGAGAATGATCTCAAAGTCAAAACAAATGTGGGGAATGTCACATGTTGGTCAGCCTTGCTTCTTTTTTTGGTGGATTTATTCTTTTCGTAGTCTTTTCAAATGCTTTTGAGGGATAATATATGTGTAGTCTGAAAGTCAAAAAGACATTAGCATTGGTTATCAGTGAATTTCTGATCACTTATACATTTTCTGAAGAAAGTGAGTAGTGATTGCTGGGATGTTTCTGTGTGATTGCTAGTGTGTTCTGGGAGGGGCTTATTATGGTTTCAGGCAATTGCAGGCCTCAGCAAACATCACTCTTTATGATCAGTCATTATTACTTTCATTTACACTGACATTACTCAGTTTGTTATTAGGAGGCATTGTTTTAAGGGGAGATGTGTCGCCAATTTAGCACTTAAAGGCTTTACACTTTAAATGTTTTGCTTTGTTTAGTGTTGTAACCATTAAAATGATCTTTAATGCCATGTCCATACAGATAAACACAGTAAAAGCGTAACATCAAACATGAAGTTACAGTATGATATCAGCATGCATGACTTTATACAGACCATAAAACTATGAATATAAAGGATTTCACTTGACGTTTCAGGGAATATGACATCACTTACAGTCAGCCTGATATTGCACACAGTCATGTGACTCTGCAATTACAAATCTTGTGTGAATTTCTTTCTTTCTTTGGTTCTGATTGAAAAAGCCCTGAACAGTAACTAGTCAAGTAATATGAACCATTTTTCTGACTGGAAGAAGGAAATGATCCTTTAGTCCCTGTGAAGACATTCTTTGTTTGCTTTGAATATTTTGTTTTATAAATTTGCTTTAAAAAATGAATAAAGAGTATGTTTGCTATGAAACTGCTGGGAAAATGTTTGTTTTGACACTGTACATGATTTTTTGCTTCCTTAAAAAAACAATCAAATTGGCTTTACAAGTCATTTCAACTTACTATTTTAAATTTCAGCTAGAAGTTGCTGTAACTTATTTCAATAATGTTACAGTAATGTAAAAATGATTTAAGCACATCTTTTGTATCCAATCTTTTGTTTTTGTTTTATGGAAAAAAAATGTTTTTTCTTAAAAATGCTTAAAATATAATATTGGGACATTTGTTCAAAAGATATTTGATTTGTTCCAAAGTAAAGATTTAGAGCTACAGTGAACAACATCCTTCAAACTCAAAATAGAAAGAATGATTTGTTTTTGAATATTTATCCCTCTTGATGTAGACAGTACTAGACAGTGTGAATATGTGAAATATGTGAATTGGACAGTATTTTGTGACTAACAGTTGTGATAAACTGTATTTGCCGCTAGGGGGCAGAGTAAGCTTTTGAATATTACTAGGATGTGATTAAATTTTTCTTTGAACGTCATAATGTCTGAAACTGACTTGTGAGGACATTTGTAAGGGGTTCTCAACATTTAAAAGACTAAATAATATTTTATTTTAATTATAATAACACGTACAGGTTTGTGTGAGGGTTAAAGGGTATAGTCATAAATACTATCTAAGTAATTGTGTTTAGGGGAGGTTACAGTTTTATTAGTCTGTATGTGGAGTGGTAATGTTAAAAAGGACATAAAGACACATTATCTCACTTGAGTGACAGTTAATTTTACATCTGTCTTTCTTAATGCCTCTGTGTAAGTGCCATATATTCCCTGATCTCAAAACCAATCAAACAGAAGTGCCTGTTTCAGCACCGTGGGTCCCTGAAAAAGTGCTGAGTGCATTTATTCATATTAATTTGGCAGATGTTTTTCCATCTAAACCATCATAAATGCCCAGTCGGTGAAGCTCAAGGACATGGAAACCTGTATATATAATAATCTATCCTTCCAAAGTGTGTGTAATCTGTTTCTTCTTTATGCTACAGAGATGCATCTGTTTGTGTCTCTGCATCGTGATGCCCAGGGTTATAGTTCATTTACTTTAAACAAAGAGAAGCGTGTGTACATGAATAGGATAGATTATGTTAATTACTCTCTTTCCTGCAGCGGGCGAGGCGCGTGCGCGTGTGTGTATGTGTTAGAGAATGATGTTGTCTGTGCTGATTGACAGTTTATATGGGCATAATTACTTACATAAACACAATATGCACCAAACACACCGGCACAGAAGCGTGGACAATATCTTACAGAGAGAGGATAAAGAGGTAAATGTTGATCTGATATTTGTCCAGTATTGTTTTTGCTTATTGTTATGTTTATTAGTATACATTTGGTATTTTTTAATACCATGCGTAACATTCATTCATATTGTTATATATATTCCGAGTCTTTTACCTTTCCATCAATTTATAGTTTGTCATGATTTGACTGAAATTCAACTATGAAATATTAAAGTTAATAGGGAAATAATATAGTTGTTTCTCCTGAGGAACGGTGACAGTTAACAGGTTAAGATATATGAGATTATATCACAGATGATTAAACCAAATACATTTTCGTTTTGTTTGAAGGTCATGTCTTGACAGTCTAAAGCCGATAGGGAATGGATTTTCCCCACAGACGTTTTGTATTCATTACAAATAAGCTAATTTGAAGACATTTCAAGTCATATTTCATGTCCAATAATTTACTCATGTAGCAAGCCGCGTAATAAGCCGGACAACTTACAGGCAGCCAGTTACAAGATCACTCTGTCAGGGTTTATTCTGTGATAACAACCGTCTGGCTGTACATTATCCCTTACGCAACAGAGGTTTTACAGCACTGATTTCTGAACTCCCTAAAGCATGAAATGAATGTTTTCCCTTAAATTATATTTGTGATATGTGATTAAGCACATTATAAGTGATAGGTAACAATGGAAATGGTAGAACATTTACATAAAATCTGACAAAAAATGTGCGTGTGTGCAGAATAAGAGGTTCAGTTAGATGCTTTGTCACCATAAGCTGCCTTACCAGACCACTGCATCTCACTGCACACATCTTCTGCAGGGAGACAAGGGCGGGTGGTGCAGAGTTTTCGTTTTTTCTCTCTTTGACAGTAAATGTTTTTTATTGTCCCAGGGCAGATCAATGTGTACATTAGTATTAAACCAGCTCCTGCCTGCAGACTGCAGTGATCGTCGGCCGCAGTAACACTGCACACTGTATATGTCTCTTTCTGTTTGCCTCAAGGGTGTAATCTCAGGCTAACAGAAATGAACTTGTGTGATTAAATTAGGTTTGCGCAGGATACTGTGTGCATTTTTGTAAATGAATATATGTGTGAGTGTTAAAAGAAGCTACTGATCCAGGTGATGATTCAGGCTGTGATCAAGCATAGATGTTAAGGTCGACTGATTTGCTTTAATTTCCCTGGTGTTTTGCCACACGCACAAATTTACAGATGGATGTATGCGTGTGTGAGAGAGAGACACAGATAGATGTGAAAACAGCGTAGAGTGACTGTGAAGTGAGACGAGAGGTGTGATGTGTGAATGATCAACTTTTTTCTTTTCTCAGAGGAGCAGAATGACATATTGTGTAGCAGCAGTTGTTTGCCAGTGTGGGGCCGCGTGTGCCGCGTCAATTACCTGGCAGGGGGCATTTGATTGGCTGAGAGCCATAATGGACAAGATGCTATGTCCAGGTGTACTTGATCTGGTCTCAGTCACACAACGGAAGTCGATGACCCTTTACATTGTGTGTTTAGTGTACCGGACATTTATTGTATTGATCTGAGACTATAGAGCTCCTTGTTTCATTGACACCTTCAAACAGAAGAAATTTATCCCTTGACCAAAGCTCCGACCACTCACTCCTGGCACTAAAATACAGCTAGCGACAACACTTGTGTGGACCAATCAGCCAATCAATCTAAATATTTGAAGGCTTGAAAGTGTTTCATGCATGTGAATGTCACTCTATTTTGTCTCTTGTTCTCTCGTTCAGTTTTCAGTTCGATCTCTTGTCTCGACGACATCAATAAACCTTCTTTGCATGCTAAGAAATACAGAACCAGCTAATTACATTCTCATCTGTCATTTGATTTATGATCAGGACACACACACACACACACACACACACACTAATATTGACAGAAAGTTTCCTAGGCAACACCAAAGCAAGTGTTTGAGTATTTACTTAACACTTACTTAACAAGTGTGTGTGTGTGTGTGTGTGTGTGTGTGTGTGTGTGTGTGTGTGTGTGTGTGTGTGTGTGAACACAAGCAGAGAGCAAAGAGACTTGTTTAGATCACTCAAGCGTCAGTAACCGCCAATCTGGCCAGTGATTGTTTATCAGTGTCCGTGTTTATTTGAAAATGTCTAATCAAAACACACACGACCACAAACACAAAGATAAGCCACGACAGTCACGATCACAGCTGTCACAAATCACGAGTGAATACACACAAGCTGAAACAAATACAGCCTGAGGAGGTCTTCAAGTCTTGCCAGGCTGGTCTGTAAAGCTGGTTTTAGAAGGGTTTTGAGTACTTCTTGTTACTGTACTGGGAAACCAGGTTTAAATTATATTATTGATGAAATGATGTGCGCTGGCAGAACAGACACATGCGCTCATAAAGAATCAGAACACACAGATGAACGATACGTCACCTTGTCAACAAGAAATTCATATTTAAAGTTGTTTTGTTTTGCCTGTCGTTGCACCTGTGAACTCTGAATTGATATGGCGATTTTAAGGCATGAATACTAATGAGAATGCTAATGTATTTCCACTGTCCGTTCATTTGGTTTCCCGCAGACAAAAGGGGCATTTTGCCATTCAGCATGATCTGCCAGCCACACGCATGAACGTTCGTTTTTCCACCATGGTGTGGACTGTCCTTCGACTTCTTCTGCTTTTATACTGAGCTAAATTTTTTATCCCCAACCGAAAATCTACTATCCAAACTACCATTTTTACATTTAAGATATTTCAATTTTTATTAAAATTTATATTTTTATTTTTTAAATTTGTTATTTTAAAATATTTTTTAAAATTATTTTTATTATTATTTTGTTTACATTTATTTTTATGAAAATTGGTCAAATATTTATTCTCGAGTCTTAGCCCTTTATATCAATATATAGCTTGTCATGATTAGATTATAATTCAACTATGAAATATTAAAGTGAATATTAAAATAAACTAAAGTGTTCCACCTGTGGACTTTTAATATATATTATTATATATAATAAGATTTTTATACTGTGTAAACTGTATATTGTGTCCTGTAACTTTCACCCTATCCCTCACACAAAACTTTCTGCATTTTTACATCTTCAAGTAAACATCATTTGCTATAATTTATAAGCTGTTTTTCCTCATGGGGACCATAAAATGTTTCCACAAGGTTAAAAAATTATTTGGTTCCCAAACGGTAGGGAACCACACAGACGCACACAATGACTAATCCTCTTTACACTGTGAGCTTGGGCTCGGTCGGTCATGACTGTTGCTGGCAGCCGTATCTACCTGCTGCTCTCAGAAAGCCATGCCACATGTTTCTGTGTGACATGAGATGTGCTCATGTTTGATGATACAGAACATGTGAAATGAGTGTTTGAAAATGGCTTAAACTGTAATTCTAACACAGCTGTCACAATACACGCAGGGCTGTATGACCTTCATTTGTGTGAGTGTATGTTTGCTTGCATGTTCAAGTGTGTTTCAATCTTTGCTCAAACAGACGGACTTCTTCACAGAGCTTGCAGAAACCACGGCAACAGCATTCACTAGACGCTGTTGTGATGTCACAAAGGCTGTACACAGTTGCCTTGGCAATGACTGTGTATTTCTGATAAACGAAGCCCTGGTGGTTTTTATGCATCTAACTGGAGAATTTACATACAAAAATGACAAACAGTACAAAGCCTGATTTCTTTAGTTGCTCCTCTTTGAAGTTGGATTATCTTATATTGGAATAGACATGGAGAGCAAAATATTAAGTAAAGCACTTAATTAATAAAAAATTTTCTGTCTTGCCTTTAAAATATGGCTATAGGGTATAGGATATAGGGTATCCTTTTTGGGTTTCTTGTGCATTTTGTGAATGTTATCAGATTAGTTCGTTGAAATGTTAACTTAAAACATAAATCAAAGTACTTTATATATATATATATATATATATATATATATATATATATATATATATATATATATATATATATATATATATATATATATATATATATATATATATAAAAATTAAAATTCTGTCATGAAAGATTCTCAGGATTCCAGTGATTTAGTTCAATGTAAATGAGCTTGTTGTGACAAATCTGTGATATCTAGAGAGAAGTGTCCCAAAAGGGAAAATGACAATGTGATGGAATTATACTGAAAGATAACAGAAACAACCCACAAAAATGACAGGAATTTTAGACAACCAGATATAAAACAAATTAAAATGCTTATTGAAACAAAAGCAGTCTGGTTAAATTCTAAATCCTTTTTTATTGTTTTTTCTTTGAGTGACACTAAAATCTGCTATGTAACACCAAAATGATAAAAATAAAGCAAAGTTAATAAATAGAACTCCTCTGTATAATGTATTCACACAACTGTACATGTGTCCCGTCGGTCACATTTGACCCTCAAAGTCCCATAAGTACACAAAATATTGTACATATTTGACTTCATACACATCACTATGACTGTATGCGCATGTTTGGTCTACATGATTGTGCAGCTCTTGGCTCTGTCCTCCCTGAGGGTCGGGGCGGGTTCAAGGGGCGTGGCTTGTGAGCTGACTGGCAGGAGAGGCTGATTAGACATGCGTTTGAGAGTTTGCCGGGAGGAGCTTCTCTTTAGGCTAGGGACAGGGCCACGTCTGACGGACACCAGCGTGGTGATGTGAAAGACGTCTCGCACACTGTTCACGCACATGCGGGAAGAACATTCAACGTATGCAACGGCGCCCAGTTCACGTGCTCGTATACTCCCCTGAATGAAAAGAAAGAAAGAAAGTTTAGCTTTGTTCTTTATGAATTTTTCATCAAAATACATATTCTCTCCCTGTAGTTGGTCGCTCTTAAGGTAATGTTTGTCCACAAAAGCGGAAGCGTATGTCAAGGCAAAAATAAACATGCTCAATCTGTCTCTCCACAGGTTTATTTTGTTAATTTCTCTCTCTCTCTCTCTCTCTCTCTCTCTCTCTCTCTCTCTCTCTCTCTCTCTCTCTCTCTCTCTCTCTCTTCTCTCTCTCCTTTTCTTTTCTCTCATATTTTCTTATCTCTTATTATACATTTTATTTTCAAAAATTCATTTGTCACACCGCATGTGTGTAGCAGCTATGAGGTAAACAGTCATTTTCTTATACACTCTTTTTATTTGTTTGTAAGTGTTTGTATGTGTGTTTACCTGTTCGTGTGTCACAGGTATGAGCCGCTGCTTCGACAATTCTCGTAAGGTGCTGACATCTGTCCTCATATCCAGCTTACAGCCGACCAACACCAGCTTTGCACTGGGACAGTATTCCTGAGCCTCAAGCTGCCACTGAAAGACAAACAGACAAACTTTGTCATTTGTAAGTTGCTTTGGATTCTGTTACAAAAATACATCTAATACATTTAGCACAATTTGTGTCCATCCATCTCATTGTCCCCTCTCCTTATCTATCATTTATTATATGTTTCTTTAAAAAATGAAGGCAGGATGTTGCTTTTATTCATCAGGAATTGTTTGGATCATGACAAGTAGTGTCCACTATATATGACGGGTTGCTGAAGGCGGAAGAAGTTCAGAAAATAAGAAGACTTGGAGATGTCAGAAGAAAAGGAAAGTGAGGTGATAAAGTAGGTTATCATATTTTCAAAACTTTGGTTTGGTCCACAGATAACAAACTTGATCTTTAACAAAGTAATGTACTTGCAATAGTTTAGTGTTTGTGTTGTGCATTTTTTGTATTTCTTACTTTCATTTCTGTGTGCTTAATATAGTTTGTTGTTTTTAAAACAATAGATGTCTATGGAATGTCCTCAGTTAGATAGATAAGTAAAAGTATGTGTGTAGGGGGAGTAAAAATGCAGATATAGTCTGATTATTTAAATTTAGACTCATGAATGTCTCCTCTTACAGCCTGTCTATTGCTCTAGTATGGTCCTTTTCACCAGCATTCTCGCTAATGGAGAAGCACTCAAAGCCAGTATAAACAGGGTGAGTGTGAGAATGCATGTGTGAATTCAACTATCTCAGCTATGGCATTATTTCACAGCTTTTGAATGTGTTCAGCCATCCATCAAAACAGCACTGTGATCTTTAACCTTAAATGCCACTTCAAACTGGCCAATCAGAGACCACTGTTTTTTTTTTTGCTTTTTTGCTAGAGGTATCCATAATGAAACAAAAAGATTTTGTTATTACTTTAGATCTCTATGTGTGTGCAATGATCTCCTTTGTTTGCCATGATAATCAAACATTTCTATATTTATGCACTTAGTAGGCTATAGTTAATATATCTGTTTAAAATATGTCCTGTTACAACTATAGTTTTTTTAATATATGCTGTGTGTACACTATTTGTTTTATAAAATTACATGCTTGGATGTTTAATTTCATGCTGAATAGTTGCATACTTTAATTACAAACTTTACATACTTACATGTACTTTTGATAACAGTAAATGCATGTTTAGGGTTATTAAATGTCTATTATTTATTATAAAAAAGACCATTATAAAAGATGTTGTTATACCCCCTATCCAGACTATATTTCACCAATTCTCAGATAGAAACACACATTTATGTTCACACCCTCATCACCATATAATTGTTGACATCTGTGTTTTTGTGTAAATGCTCTATGCCGTCATCCTCCCACTGCGCATCACCCACAAACAAAAACTTCTCTTAGTCGACAGTTATATTGTGTTTCAGAGCGAGAGAACAATGCTGCAAGTATGTGAGCATCTTTATAACTCACAATGTCATTTCGGAATGTGCTGCCACAGATACAGTATCATTCTTTTTGATTTCAAGAGATAGGCAATAAAAGTACAGCTCAGGTTCATACTGTGTTAGAAATATATTTGTACATTTTGCTTATTTCTTATCAGATGCATGCACATCATAAAACATGTTTAGTAGAGAGAAAAAAGCAGAAAGGAGAGGATGTTCTGACCTTTTTAGTGATGCTGTCCAGGGTCTCTGGCCTACTGATATCAAAACAGATGAGCACGGCATCACAGTCTGGATACGCCAGGGGTCGCACATTATCATAATACGAGGACCCTGTAGAATACACACGCACAGTTGCAGTCAGGGGTCTGCATGTAAACGTTAAATTAACGAGCAAAACAGTGCTAATGGTGTTGTGCTAAATACTGTAGCACAAACATGTGTACAAGGGGTCAGTCAGCAGGACAGATGACATAGCATGCTCTTTCTAAGACTAAGAGTAGATGTATCGTGTGCACACGTTTTTTAAAATGGAAAAACTGTCGCTTTAATTTATGGAACCCAGGAGTGATATCCCACCACATCTCGCCCTCCCAATGATCACCCTGCATGAAATACCCGGATGACCTACTCCATTTGCCAAAATGTGGAGTAAATGACAAAGCACCCTGTGCAGAATACTGCCACACACGGTGCAATGCACTTGACTTGACTTTTCATGTTGAGTGCAATAAATGAAAAGAGCTGTGATTTGTGATGTCTATTTTAATTCATCAAGTTTAATTTAATTAAAAAAGGCAAAGTAATGTTTTATATTACCAATATGATAATTAGCCACCACTTACCATAATACGATGGGACGACACCGTAGAATTTAATGGTTTAAAATCAGGATCATATTGGTATAATTGTCAGCTAGATGTGAAAAGATAAGCTCACATCATGATGCGATTCATGATATTGGGTTCACAATTATGATTGTGTCACAATATTTTAGAAGAAATGTAAAAAATGTAACATTTTCAATAACATTTGTTATTTTGTTAAAGAATTGACAACATTTATGGTTTAATTGAACCTTTTCTATGTAAATTACTAACAACTGAATAGGTCAGTCACTGAAAAACAAAACTATGTTTTAACATAAAAATGTTAACAATTGTGAAACAACCGTTACAGCTTTACGATACATATATTATTTTTGTATTGATCACGATATGTGATACATCAATATATTTTTACACCCCTATTTTCAGTATTTATATTAAGTAGATTCATAGATTGTATAGTATATAGTGCATTGTATAATACAGATTACAGAGACATGTAAACCGCCACTGTCTGCCAAAAACAAATCTTTGCGACTTTGCATTCGTCTCTCACTCAGCTGTCCCTTCCTCGAGGGAGGACATGAATCCAGACACAGATAGAGAGAGATAGAGAAAAAGAGAGAGAGAGGAAGTGTGAGAGTGACAATGAGCGTTTGAAGCTGATCAAAGCTATCAGCTGGTCTCAGGAGTCGCCCAATGAGCCCCAAGTCCCACAATCCCCTCAGGCAGGCCTGTCAACAACATCCCAAGAATGATGGTCACCAAGACGGGATGAATTTTGATGAGAGGGTAAATAAGGATAAAAACTCAAAAATGTGCTTGAAAGATTGGGCTGGAAAGAAATGCTGTTTCTGTGGTTTTATTGCTTGTTTTGAGGGACACAGATACACAATTTTTATGTTATCCCTTAACAGCTTCTAAAACACACACTGCGCTTGCCGCAGCTGCCTTATTTTATGCTTTTGCTATATAACAATTTTAAAAATCCTCGTCATTCATGATCACTGGCCTTTGCTGATCCGCAGAACATCGGCGTTACATAAAACCGTTCATTTCCTGTCTTGTTTGTAGTGGGTGTTAAATGTCACTGTAGAGTTCTCGGCCGGCTGTGTTGTTGTTTTGTGCCCGAGTGGTTATTACTCTGATTACATGTGTAGCGCCAGACATAATTTGTATCTTGTTAAGAACAGTGTGTCCGTGTGAAACGCTGACCTGAATCTTTGGCAGTAAACACTTTCCTTCTCTAGTCACTTGGGTTCACCCTTTCACCAGCTGCGCACTTCATGTGTGTGTGTGTGAAGCTGATTTCCATGAGGTGTCATCACAGATTGTTGTAGATGTAGCCATGAGCAGAAATGTGTCAGCAGCACCACACATATTCACACACACACACACACACAGACATCATTAGGACACATCAGAGACATAGCGTGTGTGTGCAAGTGTGTTATGTTTGCATTACTATAGATCATGTCTAAGGGTATGTACTGTGCAAATGATTAAACAGGAAATATATTTATTTGGGAATGTTATTTGAAAACAAAAAACACTTTGACAGTTATTGCGAGGGAGTGTTGAGTCAAAAACAGATGTTCACAACATACAACAAACAAGACAAATCAAAGGGACCGTCTCATTAACGTTCAACATTCTTATTATTTATTTTCTATTAGTCATCAGCTTATTGTCATAATTCTCCAGATTGTCAGGCAAAGCCACAGTCATCCAGTTATTGACTATACTACTGCAAATGTTAACAATAGGTGTATATGTTCCAATTTTCTGAATACTAATACACACACAAACACAACAAACGACAGCTAAATATGAGAGACAATTGTAAGTCATTCATAGCTTGATTTATGCGCACTGTTTTATGTTTTGTTTCATCTGTCATGTCAACTTTGGACTCAACCAGTGAACATAAGTTCGAGCTAAAATAACCTTTTTATGAACACGTTCTAAACACACGATGCAATGATAAATGTTCATTAGTATGCAAAGTTGTCACATGACCTCACTACATTTGCCACCAACTGATCAACTAACTATCAAAAAATGCCTTTTTTCCATTTCTTTATTCAATGTTGTGTAAGATGTATTAACATTTAATCACAATTTAAGGCATTGTGATATAATATATAGTATATATAGGTCATATATTGGGAAATTCTTTACTTTGTTATTTCTAAAGTTTCATTTCGGCACCTTGAATTGTATCTAATGGCATTGGAGTAAATCTGTGCCATAATTGTAGTTTACTTTAATTAAACAGTATTTCCCAATAAACTTTTTAAATATACATTCACCATTGTACACAGATCCCACAAGTGCCCGGCTGTTGTGAAGATGGCTTACCAACATCATTTTTAAACAATGACAGAGTTCACAAAACAGTTGAACTTTATTATCATAGAGTCTATTCAGTGGCCCCTGCTGAGCATTGAGTCTTGTGCCCCAGACTCTGGAACGAGAGACTTACAGTAAAGTGAAGATTTACTCTTGACAGGGTTACAGTCTGACCCAGAGCAACAACAACAGCGGGAGAGGAAAACATTCCCACAGGAACTTAAAAAAGAAGATTCCCAAAAAGGACTTTTATAGCAGGGTGGGGAGGCCTAGAGCGAGGGATTTATGGGTCACGCATGCCGAGAAACCCCCGAAGTGTGTGTCAGTGCGAGTGTTTGTCACCAGTGATGTAGCTTAAAATCCACACCGATAGTATTGTTCAAACACACATGCACAACTGTGAACAGATATGACTTGAGCTTGAGTTAATATGTTATATCAAAAAAAATCTGGTATCCACATAAAGCCATTTATATGAAATATCATCATCTATAGGGTATACCACTCAATAACAATTTTGGATCATATATTACTATTA
Source organism: Beaufortia kweichowensis (assembly GCA_019155185.1). Taxonomy (NCBI): domain Eukaryota; kingdom Metazoa; phylum Chordata; class Actinopteri; order Cypriniformes; family Gastromyzontidae; genus Beaufortia; species Beaufortia kweichowensis. Next base: position 11,152,623 of record CM032804.1, read on the forward strand.
ATAAAAACTGTACTGTCTGTTGTGTGTTCTTATTTTACAGCAGTGAACCACAGGAGAGAACCGAAGGACCATGACCATTCGCTCATAAAAATACACAAGGGGTCGTGGGGAACATGGGAGGGGTCAGCAGGAATCAGGACAGGAATGAACAGCATCCATGACTGGCACCAGGATTTGTTACAGCTACATTCTCTGTCCTTCTTTCTCTCGCACACAACGTCTCTCTCTAATGTGTCACACGCTCATAAACATCACACACACTGTTTAAGTCTTTCCTAAAATTGTCCTAAAACCAAATATTATTTTTTTAGTCAACATTAGTTTTATTTCAGGTAAAACATTTAAGACAAAGATAAACCTTTAGGAAAACAACTGAGAACTTAATTAAGACCCCTGAGCTATAAAACAGCAACAACTGGAGGCTCTGAAATATCAAATAATGCAAAAATAAAATGTCATTTTATCAGTCTGCCTGTCTCTTCAAATCAGTTTGACCCCACAGGATTTGACAATGCTCAAATCACATTCATTCACTCTTTGATTTATCTGATGTATAACGGATCTTACCTGATGTATCCCACATGTTCAGCTCAATACGGTGTTTATCAATCTCAAAGCTCGCCGTGTAGTTCTCAAACACCGTGGGCACATAACTCTGCAATAAAAATAGCTTTTAATTAACCAAAGCAAAAAATCTTCTTTCTTAGTAATCACCTCATCATCGAATACATCTTATGCACACAATTTAACAGTACAAGGCTTACTTTCTCATCTTTAGTTCGCTTTGGATAAAAGCGTCAAGGTTTATCTTTGCAAGACGCATTTAACGTTTGACTTTAGTTATTTTCAAATTGTGGGTCGCGTTGCGTCGCGTCTCGCACCTCTTTTAGGCACGTGCGTCACTTCAATAGTACAGTAGTTTAACTTAAAACTTCTATATAATTTATCTCACTGAGTCAAACTGAACGCAATATCATGAACTGTATGAACATCTAGTAGGCAGCTGAATTGCAAAAGGTTTCTGTATTTTAATTGATACAGTGTTGCGTTAGCCGCGCAAAGGCTATGGGTTCGCGTCCAAGGGAACAAGACATATCGGTAAAATTTTGCCATAATGAACAGTTAGTCACTTTGAACAAAATCCAAACAAAATAACTTTTCTATACAAACATACAGTTGTTACAGTGCATAAGTTTAAAGCGTTAGAATTAATTTAACACATACTCTCAATGTTGTCTTAACACATTTGCCCAATTTAGTTTTATATTTTCTGTTCATAAGGTAATTTATTGCTGAAATGATCGGTTCACCTCTGGGTAGTTGTCCTTGGCGAACACATGCAACAGCGACGTCTTTCCACACTGTGTGTCGCCGACCACCACGATCTTACAGCGACTGTACTGCCCGTCCATCATCATCATCACACCGGCTCTGTCCGCAGTACTAGCGTTTAACGATTACCATGCGATAACGCTCCTCTATGGCACTGAATGAATGAATCAGAGGAGAGACAGTGCTTGTCTCTGGAGTGGACGGATAACCTGTGTGCTAGTAAGGGAGAGAGTCCACTTCACAGTGACGCGCGCCCCTCCTCTGCCCGCCTGTCAGTCTCCTGGTTCCCACGGTGACACCACGCGCACGAGTCTCACCCCTCTCACGCATCAGGAGGCTGCTCTTGCTGCAGTCTCCTCGAGGCTCGTAAGCTACTCTTGATATCTAATGACACACGGTTATTTTGCGTGTCTTTATTGGTTTGTGTTGTGGTTTGTGCTATTTGAATTTCTCGTGCTCGTGTCCTTAAATAAAATAGTGACACATCACCGAATTCCATGGTCGTGAAAAGCCTGAAAAATCCTGGAAATTCAAAATTGAGATCTATAAAATCACGGAAATGAATAATATGTTGTTAGTCATGGAAATTTCTAAGTAAAATATATTTTGTTATTGTTATTGATAAGAAACTGTGAGTGCAATCTTTCTGAGGTATTTTTTAGAAATCCGTAAATAATTGTATACATTAAATTATGTATAAAAGTCGAGAAAATAAATTCTAGAATCATTATATATCTTGAATCACCATTTCAAGATATATAATCGATTTTGAATATACAAAATATAATAGACTGGATGAGGATGGTAACAGATTTTGGTAACCTGTTATGTTGCATTGACAGATTTGATGATCCTTTGACTGTCAATGTTTACATCACACCAAAATTATTTTCATGATATAAAATATAAGAGTCACAGCTGTTTGAATCTATGTTTGCGACACAATTTTAGGCTGAGAGTCTCAAAGTCATCCAAACCAACTCATAAACCTACAGCAACAGGAGGCACAATTGCGGCACAAGCTCCTCTAACCACCAGGGGGCTCTATACACTCATGACGTATCACATAATCTAAAAAATAAAAGCGGATTCAATTTTGGAGCAGTTATGTGTAAATCTCTCTTATTAGGCTATTACTTCATGATTTATAATATTTTTATGTATTATGTTATTATGAATTACTATTTAGGACATTATGTAGTGCGGCCAAAAGCGTGCAGCAAAAGAGCAAAAATGTAGTATTTTAAAGTCTAATTTAGTCTTGACAAACCATGCATTGAATTTATTACAAACAATACTTCGACACAGATCTCCAGATTCAGCAGAATACAGAAAATGCATGTTTCAGTGTTATGAGTGACGTGCAGGTCATGTGTATATGGCAATAATATACAGCTATAACATAATTACACTCTTCAGGAAGGGAGGAGGGTTAAAAAAAGCAGAGATTAGCAGAAATAAAGTGGGGAGAATGGGAGAAAGGGATAAATCATGTATGAAAAGTCACGACAGTACACAAGAGGGCGCTGTAGCATCACTGTTTTATTTCTGTTCTGTTCAATCTGTGCACTTTCTCTGACGCTGCTGTCGTCACCACTATCAGAATCTGACACTGATGTAAGTACTGTTTTTCGAGTTAGGTGTAAGAGAAAAGTCTTTAACACCTGTTGCCATTTATATTTTTATGATTTTCTGTAAAGATGCTTTGAACTGATGTTGATTATGAAAAGTGCCATTTAAGTGTGTTCTTGTAGCTGTATATAGATTTTCGCTTTGGTTTAAATCATCTGCCAAATAAGTAAGTGTAAATGCACAGGTTTAGATAATCACAAATTACAGCCAAAAACACATGACCCGTGTGTCTTCTTGCTAGTCATCGTGTGTTTTGTCAGAACTCAGAATCTCAGATCAATCGTATTACAAAGCAAACACCACCCAGGATATTATATTATAACGCAAATTATGTTCTACTGAAAGATCAACTCAAAGGATCATTCTGCAGAATAGTTTTAGACAAATTTTAATTGTACTCAACATACAATTTCACATTCTCAAAGTACTCCTACTTCTATTATTTTGCCTTAGGCATTCAGTTAACACCCTTATCCCAACCATCATAAAACTGAATCAACAAGACCCTTCCAGGCTCAGATTATTACAGCCACACCCATTAGGCCTCTTCTTACTTTCACCAGCAGGGGGAGACAAATACCAGGCTCGGTTGACCATAAACGTGAGTCATGGCTCTGCCAATCACTCTAATGTTCTCAATGATAAACCACTTATTTATATTGTTTTATGATTTATTATTTTGTTGTCACTAGACGTTTCAGTGATTAAAAGAAAAAAAATAATCATCAACCACAGCCCCCATTCTTGCTTTCCATGAACTTTTGAACCATGTCATATTGCACTGTATGCAGATGTGTGTTTGGTGGGTGACTTGTTTTTACCACAAGTAATACTCTTCGATGGCAAAGATGATCCTGAGATACTGTTGCGTGTTTCATAAACAACTGTATACCTTAAATGCACTGTTACTTTCTATAAAAACATCAGTCAAATGTAAATGTGAAATAGTTGTAGTTAATCTATATTTTTGGGCATATGGAAGAGCAGAGTCAACCATTTTAATTGTGTATGTGGTGCCACTGTAGATCTGGCACAAGTGTGAGCAAGTTTGAACAAGTAGCCCACTTAATTTACAACAGGAAACTGTGTGTGTGGCTTGCAACCCCCAAGTGGCCAAGCAAAGCTAATTTTCATCCAACACTCCATCTCGATCACATTCTCTATGTGTATGTATGTATGTGTGCACATCTATATCAGGACCAGAATGCATCCACTGCATTGCTGTATTTGTTTAACCCACTTTGAGCCCAACCAGACTGCAGAGGGAGTGCAAAGATCTCTCTCTCTCTCTCTCTCTCTCTCTCTCTCTCTCTCTCTCTCTCTCTCTCTCTCTCTCTCTCTCTCTCTCTCTCTCTCTCTCTCTCTCTCTCTCTCTCTCTCTCTCTCTCTCTCTCTCTCTCTCTCTCTCTCTCTCTCTCTCTATTCCATATCAAATACCAATGTAAACGTGTATTACCCCTTCTATGCCATTCAGAACAGAAGTAAAGCCCAATGTTCTAATTACCAGAAGCTTACCATGACTGTTTTGTGATCTACCCATGTAAATAATTAATTTTTCCAATAAAAAAATTCACCCATAGTCATCATTTTAATGACCGTGATAAAATCCAGTGTGCCATTCAGGTGCTAGATGTTTTGATTTTAACTGCTTGGGGGTCATTTAATTTCCTACCATTTGGCACAGAGGTGCCAGCATGACTTTACTCTTTTACTGTTAGTGATTTTATGACAGAATGGACGACGGGTGCAGTAGACTGGCACATAAGCACCAGACCAGACCTTGTTTGCAAAGATTTAAGACCATGGCTCAAGCAGCTAAGCCACCGTTAGCAAGACATTGGGTGGTTTCCAAGATCACTGCAATTTTTAGTAAGTGTTTCTGGAATGCCAGTGAGCTTGTTTTTTAATCTTCTTCCTGATGTGATCTATAGTTTCAAAACTCATTCGGCCCTATGACCCAATTCACTTCCTGTTTCTCAAAAAGCACTTCCTTTGCACTTTTTGATAACTGAAAGTGCAATTTTAGTGACCTTTACTACGGCTGTGGGTGGATGGGTTTCTGGATGTGTGAGTGTGTTGGTGTAGGTGGTATAGCGTGCAGTTATTTTGTGTTGCATTCACAAACACTTAGACGCAATACACTGCCTCCAAGTGTTAACAATGGTTTGTGATTTCCCGATCTATCTTGGAGAATAGAAGGAATAAATAGACATTTCCTTTTGGCCTTCTGGTTACACACAAACATGCTCATAAGCACGCCTCCACAACCACCAGATGGACAACCACGCCTTTACACACAGATGTAAACATCCATTTAAAGTTCATATTTGTGTCCTCACACTGACATTAATGTGAATATCATAAGCCTATGTATTTGTTTATGTTATACCTCATAAGCTTCTAATAATTGTATATAGTGTACTGTCTTAAGTAAAAAAGTTATAAAATAAACATACAAATAAAAATGTTTTTTGATAAATAAATCAACAGGTACATGTTGTATTTCTTAAGTTTTGATTAAGAAATTGTTTTATATCGTAACAAAACCCTTATTATGAAATAATCACTTATTGTCTATATTACAGCATAAGTTGAACAAAAACAACAACGAAACTTAGCCAGAATTCCTCTTTCTCTCATTATAAAATTTCAGCTGAGTAGTAAAAAACAGCTTTACTGCATTTAGTAAATTGAAGTCAGCACAGCTGCCTGGTTGTCAATCCATTATTCTCTCCCCCGCCCCTCCACGCTCCATTTCTCCGGGCTTTACAGCTAACCACGCCTCGCTTCGTTTTTTCACAATAGTTGTCAGAGCCTCGGGTCACTCACTAGTCGTTGTGAGGCATCTTCCACTCCCTTTCTTTCTCTCTCTGTCTCCCCGTCCTCCACCTTCTCGGGCTCCAGCATCCTTTTGCAAGGGCTGAGAAATCCGCGTATTTTGAGGTAGTTTGTGTTCTCAAAGCTCTCGGTTAGCCGCCCGTTTGAGGTCGCGAAACAAACGCAAATCTCCACGTTTTTCCTCCACAAAGTTCTGCACTCCATCTCTGACCATGTCCGGAGAAGACGCACCTGCTCAGCAGCAAAACGCCGAGGAGCAAAAGCAGCAGCCGCAGGAGACCAAAACACCCGCCGAGTCCCCAAAAACCGAGAGCAAACCGGACCCGCCGCCCACCAGCGAGTCCACCGAGGCAGCCGCCGCTGCCGCCACCCCAGCGCCCGCCGCTGAGAAAGCCCCCGAGGAAGACACGTTCAGCTACCGGGCGCTGGTGCTCACCGGCTACGGCGGATATGATAAGGTAAAGCTCCAGGTGAAGAAGGGGAAACCAGCGCTGAAGAGCGGCGAGGTGATGGTGCGCGTGAAAATGTGCGGGCTCAACTTCGCAGACCTGATGGCGAGACAGGGACTGTACGACAGGCTCCCCTCCCCGCCGGTAACCCCGGGCATGGAGTGCTCAGGGATAATCGAAGCGGTCGGGGAAGATGTGACGGACAGAAAAGTGAGTAACAGTTTACTTTGTTACACAGCAGTTATTTCAATCGCCTCCATACGACACTTTAAAGAGGATATTTTACGGGTTGTGAATTTTGCATGTGCGTGTCTATTTGTACATCTTATTCTTTATAAAATCTGAGAAAAGTGTGCAACTTATTGTCAGTCATTTAAAGGCACGGCTTGCAAACTTGTTTTATTCACACTCTTGTTACCGGAGACAAAAGAGGAGCGGGAGGGGCGCCGGTAGCCTCGTTTCTAAAGCACCGGAGCTCTTGGCGTTGACTCAAGCAATGGCCCGGAACGATAAACGTTTACAGGAGATGGAGTTGTGCATTTTACTTGTGACTTACTTTTTCATTGTGGCCGATTAGTTTTAAAAGTAACACACCGCTTCTTTATCTCTGTATGTAGTTGGTGAGAATCTGGTAGTCGGGTGACTGATGACACCCCATCAACAACGACGCGACCAAATTATAACGCTCCCATTATAATAATCTGTCTCCATACTCCGCTTTCAGTACAGATGCTGCATTGATCTATAATAGAAGCGTTGTAATTCCCATAAAAGACTCTCATTATATATTCTCATATAGAGCGCCATAGTCATGTCGCTTGAACCACCGCCCCTCTTGCGCGCGGTTCTCTTTATCTAAGGTTTTGACAGGTTGGTGAAGTTGCACCTGAGACGGCAGCATGGGTGGTTTTATGCCCCCAAACACGCAAAAGTACAAAAGTGTAGTTTTTGACATTTTCGTACATTGATTTGTGCGAGAGATGCCGGGTGTCATGTGGGAAAAGGGCGAGGCGCGGGGGGGAAAACGCTAACCGCACGCGCCCTTTGTCATCTGCCTCTAGCGTTGTGACATGTCTGACATCATTCACAGCTTTTTTCTTTTTTTTGTCATTTTATTCAGTTATTAGTTTTTCTCCAGCTATATAAACGTTAACGCCTGTTTTGGTGGGCATATCGCCAGTGAAATACAATTTCTTAGGATGACCATCTGATTAAACAGACTTTGATATAGTTGGCCAGCTACATTCTTGTGATTTAATACTGTAAATAAACCTATTTCTCAGTTAAGTTTTTTGTGTTTTTAAAGGTACATGGGAAACAATGTAGACTTAGTATGACGTGGACTAATCGACCGCCTTTCTATGCGCTTCATATGAACGAATCGATGAGTCATGCCTGGTGGTCGCTGCGCTGGTTTCCATGACAACGTATCATGGCAACGCCATACAACGGCGCTGCCTCTTACATTGCGAGATTTGCTTGAAAGGATTTTATATATTTGTGTTACGAAGAATAAACATTTTTATTAATTCCAGTTGGTGCAAGCTGTTTAGGAGTTGTTTGAATTGCAAAATAAAAGACTGTGTGAGAGAGAGAGAGAGAGAGAGAGACCTCTATAAGGCATTGGCTGGTTTGTAATGCAGAGGAGAAAGATGTGTCTGTCACCAATATTGAATTTAAAAGGTCATCATCCACATCTCTCTCCCTATTACAACAGCAGCAAGCAAACAATTGCTTTGTCTCACATTTGGAGATGTGATAGAGTTTGGAAAGCTGACATTGTGTGAGCATGTGAGATGTGGAATCTGCTGATGATTATGTCTTGAAAATGACTCTTTCTTAGAGGAATGTGTTAAAAACGGAGATGCCACTGTCTTTATATAAACTTAAACACACTTTTGAGAGCCATAGATGTGAATTCTATAGATCATGACACGGCCTGACAGATGTTATTCCTAAACTGCCCTCTCGTGCCCACTCTCCCACTTCATTAGCATTTTAATAATGAATAATTCATATTGCTTACGTGCACACACACATAATATTTATCAGAGCTCTGTTGTGAGGATCAGATGCATCTGTTCACAATTATCTTCCCCTGGACCACATTGTCAGCCTGGAATTTCCTCTTTCTTTCTCTCTCACTTGCTCACTCACTCCCCCTCCCTGTGTGTGTGTATGATTTGACAGGTCGCTGATAAACGACGGTGCAGTGAATATCAGTAAGTCAACAGCAGGGACACGGGCCATTTTAGTTGAATATGAAGCTTTGTTACGTTTCTGATGGAGGAGCGTCTTTGAAAATAAGGTTTTGGGAGTATTTGACATCGGAACATGATGTCTTTTCAAGTGTAGTGTTACTCACATTTAAGAGCAGTTTAATTATGCTATAAAAGAAGAGTTATGGTTTTATGGGTTGTAGGCTGAGATTTTTCAGTTAGCGGTAGTACGAGACGTATAGGTTGTGTGTTATTGTGGAAAAATAATAAAAACTTTTACCACATGGTGAAATGGAACGAGGGTAATAATGTGTCACAAATGAGAGGGTTACAGATGGAGAATCGTATATTTACATGACAATAGTGCTGCTACAGTGCAAGTTTGACCTAATTTGAAAATTGCAGGTTTTAAACCATATGTGCATACGGATAAAATCGTCTTGCTACTTTGTGGTTGCTAAGCAACATGTGTAGTCACATGTCTGCAATTTTTGATATCTTACAGCGGTTTTAAAGATGAAACAATATTTAATATTATTATTTAGGTATATTTTATTGCTGAATATTATTAATCTGTTAAAATATAATGTAAAAGTAGCCCTATAAAGAATGTGTTTATAATGCTTGAATTTGTGTTTTTTATTAATAGTCATTTAGCAGATGCTTTTATTCAAAGTGACTCTGGATGGTGCATTCAGTCTACACATTTTGTATCTGTATGTGCATTCACTTGGAATCAAACTACCAATTGAGGTTCAGAAACGCATTTTAAGCAACAGTGCTTTCAATTGCAGGGGTAACATTCCCCCAATCCACAGCTCACTGAGGTTAAAGTATTGCATTAAGGCACAGTAATAAAACAAGATTGTTCTCTCAATATTTCTTCTATCACTAGCTGGCATCCTTTTGTGTAAGAAGCACAGAGACATTATATACAGAACAATCAGACAAAATCAGCTTTGAGACTCACAGCTTAATAAATCAATATATGGATTAGATTCTATTTAATTTTTATAGCAACAGGGTTAGATGTTAGCCAATAGACAGTTCATATAAAATCAGATCAAACATATCAACGATGGTCATCCATTTGTCTGGTTCAGACTACGCAATTTTCTACACAAATTCTTGTCGTGCTGTGAACAAGAACCACCTCAAACGACACGTTTCTGCCCATCCATCTTTAATGACATGTGTGATGTCATCGAGGAGGTGGTACCATAATCTCTCAATCGTTTCGTTATGTTTGAAAGCTGTGTACGGTAGAGCTTCTTTGCTTTTGTTGGTCTATTCCTGTTGCAGTTGGGGTGCAACTACTTAACGGTCTGAATTGACCGAATGAGCGTTTTTGATTAAGAACTGTTTGCTGGATTTGCAGTTTTCTGTGTTATTGCCATCAGTTTCTCAAAGATATTTAGTTTCGAGGCACTTTGTAATAAACTAACTAAATATGCATGAGGGATGTTTGTAAAATAATCAATGCATAGTGCTTGTGGTATGATGATTTCACATTCGCTGACAAATGAATGGGTGTGGACCAACACTGCTGTACAATAGCTTGAATATTTTCTATGTCAGTTAAATTTTGGAATCTGTTGTTTTAGTTAAACCCGTCCCAACAACAAACTGTGATCAGAGGATTTTGCTTGTTTTTGCACCTATTCCTATTCAAGTGGCCAGAATAAGATGCAAAAGTCTGGTAACATGTAACAACTCCAGTAATGTGCGTGGAAGTAAGTGTGTGTGTTTGTGCATGGCACACATGCAGGAAAGCAATGACAAGAGAGACTCAGGGAGGTGCTCAGGCTGTGACAAATATCTCACAAGACCTTCAGCTGGCCTTGATCTTTGCTATCTCAGCTGAAAAGTGTTGTTTGTGTTTGTACAAGCTTAGAATACAAAGTATGTTAAGTTTGTGATACAAGTGTGACTCTGTTTTGTAACGTCACTGTGCTGTGCTCTGTACGTATGTGTGAAGAGAAGCATTTTCCCTACTGGTGAGTCACGGTCAGGCTTCCTGGTCAAGACGGTAATGTCCATTGATTTATGATGTGCAGAACGTCCAATTAAAGGGAGAAGAGGACGAGAAATGGCATAGACGAAATGCAGAAAGCAAGACGTTGAAGGGAAGCTCTAAGGAGGAGTGAACTGGGGCACAGCCGTATCATCTTGGGGATATTTCCTCTCTCTAATTGGACAGTATAGACAAAGATGCCCATGTTTCCCTGGGGTCTATTAGTCTGTGTATGTGTGTGTGTCTTCCTGTCTGGGAGGGAAATGTTGGGCAAATTAGTCTGTTTGCAGTTATTTTAGTGCAAAGCTTCTCTGTGTGTGCAATTCCTGCAGTTACATTGATTGTTTGTGTCAAGGTTGTTGTAAGAAAAGAAATAAAAAGATAGGTGCTTTTCATGGCTGTGTGTCTCAAGTTCATTGAAGCTGAAGGATCTGCCTGCCCTCCCGACAAGAGGAACTGATCTTCAGAAATAAAGAGAGGGAGTGAGAGAGAGAGGGGTAAGAGTGGCAGGATATGGGAGATGAAGGGAGGTGATAGAGAAGGAGTGGAGGAGGAAGTTAAATGTTTACGATGCTACTGACCGAGGAAATACGCAACTGAGGGATGTAGCATTTTAAGTGCTGAGTGGTTTTTGTTTGCGAGCATTACAAAGGTCGGGTCAGTTTGTAATTTTTATTTATTTATTTATTTTTTTTAATCGTAAATGTGGGCTAAAGGTGAAGAATGTCTGCAAATAAAATTGGATGTAATGATGATTTAAACAAATCCTTCACCAAACGTGCTTATATATTAGGCTTAACTTTATCTTTATCCACACCAGTTGTATGAATGATACCTAAAACGGTCTTCTTGAGGGAAGGTGTGTAATTACTTTTCTAAATAATTTAACTTCCTAAAGATTAAACTGGTGCAGAAATCTCCATTTCTTCCAAATCTCCAACATTGACCATTTATACGCTCCCTACCATACCCCTTCAGATAATGTCAAGTCTAGTTTGTACATTTCTTTTTGCAACCCCACCAACCCCTATTCTATTCTTGTTTTAAAAGAAATAAATTTTTTTTACTTTTCAGTTGGTTTTCTTGATAAAGCATTGGTTAAGTCATGGTGTATAAATGTCCTACAATAGTGTGTGTGTGTGTGTGTGTCTTATTCCCTCTATCTTATAGTTCCACAGGAAGTTGTGGAAGTCTGCTCGATGAGTTTTCCTGTGTCTGTGTATGTCTGGATGTTTTGAATGGGTCGCCATTCAAATTGGTGGAATTTTAGTTGTGTAGATATTATCTAATGATCCTAAATGTGCAACACATTTATCTGCTCAAAGATAACCAGATGGCTAACAGTATCAACAGGTTTGAATATTTTTTCGAGGTATGCTAACTGTCTTGAACGATAATGACAACATAACATACTTAAATGAAACCCCAGATGTGTGCAGCTGTGAGATCTTATTGCCAAAAACAGTTCTTTTTTTCTTGAATGTCAATGCAAGGCTAATCAAATTTTCTCAAATGCATTCTTCATATGTTTACTGACATTTTCTTAAAATTGTTGTAGCGCTGTTGTGGGTTTAAAATTATTTTGTTTTCATACCACTGAAAGGCATGTTGTTCCCGAAACATTCCGAGCAATTCCCTGAGCGGATCTTTTTCTCTTCTCGTCCGTATAGGTGGGTGATAAGGTCCTGGTTTTGAACCGAAGCGGACTGTGGCAGGAGGTGGTGGTGGTGACAGCCTCACACACCTTCCTGATGCCTGAAGGCATGAGCTTTGAGGAGGCCGCTGCCCTTCCTGTCAATTACATCACTGCCTACCTGATGCTCTTTGACTTTGGGCACCTGCGTCCCAACCAGAGTGTTCTCATCCATATGGCTGCAGGTAAGCAAATTAGTGTGTGTGTTGAAATCTATTACGGGCTTCATAATGACACGAAATCTAATACAATTATATATATTTTTCAATGAGCTAACAATACAATGCAACAATACAGGCCTACATCCATCATTTGGAGGTGGGGGTAAATAGTAAAAGTGTGTGTGAGTGAATTTCTTGCGGTGATAAACTGTAGCTAAATGTTCTCCTGAGGCATGCTGTACAACACACGCAGGTGTACATGTGCGTGGGGGTTTGTTAGGAATTCAAGTTCTCTAAATGATGAATTTCGGGAGACACTGAAAGTGCAGGTGTGAGTGTTGAGCAGACACTCTCAGAGATTAATCTTGTAGGAAGATTTTCATTTCATTTATAAACATTTGAGGCAACGTTCTGCCGACATGATAAAAGACCGTGCTGAAGACTGGCCTTGCTCTTGACTGATTTTGGGATAATAGTTAGTTAGTTTAAATACCCATGATTACACAAATATGCGTTTAATTATGTAACATTTTATGTGATTAAGAGTTGACTGTTTGACACAGATTTAATTCTGCATTCAGGATTAGAGGAGACCAAATAATTATGAATCAACTACTGAAAGCCCAAATCAACCAACCAGTGTTTTAAATATTGCTGTATTATTTTGGTGCTTGGTCATAGGGATTTTTTCATTCTTGTCAAGTTTGGCTTCTATGGTCTTTAGATAAATGTTAGATAAATGTCATAATAAATGTTAGAAATAGTAAAATTGTGGCATTGTGCTTAAGATCTATGCATTTAGAAGTTTATTGGTTCAAACCCTGTAATGGACAAACCCAGCATTGCAATATACATCATTCAATGTTGACGCCATCAATTCTGCCTGCATGCTGCAGCTCTAACATATTTCTCATACGTCACTGCTATATTGATATATTTATTGAAAATTCATATAAGGAGAATTTGTCTAAAAAAATATTTTTATGTGGTACCAGTTTTTTTCTCTCAGATTAATTCCCTTAACTAAGATTTTTCTTTTAAATATTCAAAGTGATATAAAAAGGCCAGAAGCAATTTCAGTGTTGACTGTATTTTACATTAGCAGATTAAAAAGCAACTTCTCCTGAAGTGCCTGGAGGACGTCTGTCTAGCTTCATATATCAGACTCACTGAGATCTTCCATCACATGTTGGTTTCTGTGAGTTTCCAGTGCACATATTTTAAGATTAGTGCAAAATAATAAAGCTGTAAGCTTCTGTTTGTTGGAAATATAAGTTTGTTTATTATAGCGTGACCTATAGCTGTACATGTTTGTGTGTCTCATAGATGGGATTTGGGAATATTTCTATGATGAACAGTTTCTAATTAAATTGCAATAAAATATTTATGAGCAGAACAAACATATTTTTCATGCAAGTCATACATAAAACTGTTCCTTCATAAATTGTTGCATTGTATTAACTGGGACAATTAACACAAGTGTGGATTTCTGAATGACTAAGTAAGACCCAGTGAACATTGAACTTCACTTTCTCTGGGGTCAGATATGTGTCTGATATCTTCTGGCTTTGTGAATGTTGGTGGACATATGCATCAGACGCTGTGGGTGTGGATAAAGCTTTGGCTCAGGCTGAAAGGAAATGCTGTCGTCCAACTGGTGTTGCAGAAACCAGAATTCTCAAACAAGCTCAATAGCGTCTCCTGATCCACCACACCCAAAAACAGAAAAGAGATTTATTAAAACAAAGCCGTCATGAGATGCATTATTCACAAACATGTACAAAGAAATCACAAACAAAAAAATAACGATCACTGTCATTGATGAAATGTGGATTGGTCGAATGAGTGAGAGAGACGATAAACTGTAGTTATGTTTTTAGTAATTGTTATTCTATCTCTGTTTTAGGATCAGTGCTTCTTTTGTGTTATTGTTTTGTGTGCGCATGAATGCATGAATGCATGTGTGTGTGTGTGGGTGTGTTGTATATTTAAGTGTGTTGTGCTCAGGAAGCTCTTGATATCGCTGTGCACAGGATGTTTTTTGGATTCACTGTAAAACTAGAATGTGTTTCCTTTTTCCAGTCTCAGGGAGAAAGTAACAGTTTTGTATTTTTATACGGAGCCTGACATTAATTTATGGTAATATAAGGTTATAGAACTAAAGGGATAATTTACCAAAAAATGAATGTGAGACTGGCAACCTTATTCATCATTCACTTTCATTGTGTTGTTCCTCCAAACCATGAAAGTGAATAGATTTGATTAGAGGTTGTCAAACTCAACCCTTACGTTTGTTGTAACCCAGGTAAGAAAAACTCATCAGTTGGCAACAAAATAACAGTGAGTAAATTAAGGACAGAAATGTTCATACACTCATGTGTTTTTTTTAAGCAATTAAGAATTATATTTTAGTATGTTTTATTATCACACCATTTTAGTATGTTTTATTATCACACCATTTTAGTATGTTTTATTATCACACCATTTTAGTATGTTTTATTATCACACCATTGACACTAGGTTTTGTGATAACAACTGGACAGCATTAAATACAGGTTAAGTCATGTCTAAATGCTTGTAGTAGTAGTTTATGTCTGCAGAACCGTGAAGGAAAAACGAGAATCTCACGGGGTACTGCACTTGTTAATACAAAACCAAATGTTACACTTACCAAAAACAGCATTCCAGGATTGCAACAACCAGAAAGAGCAGTCGCAGTCTGGTATTTGAAATCTGTGAAATCAATTTCAGAGAAGTAATTTGAGGAACCTGTTTTCAAAAGAATAGTAAAATCTGAAAATATAGCTCTGAGTGAGACCGGGGATAAAATTTACTCTTTTGGTTAAATTAATAGCCACAGCTCTTGAATCAAATTTTTTGTCCTCACATATTTAAAAGTTACCAAAGTTTACCATCACTGATGTCAGACCTGATGAGAATAGCAGAATTTGAGTTTCATTTCAGGCAAAGTATGTCAATAAATTAACTTAATTTTTTTAAAAATCAGAATTCAGCTCCCTTATTATTACCTCATGCCAGCTTCTATACTAAGTGGTCTGATGTTGAACAGTTAACCTGACCAAAAGATTCATTTACTTGTACCTTTCTGACTTTTCTGACATTACATTCATGTCAGTGATGCAAATTCACAACCTCCACTTTTAATCCTGTCAAACAACTTGCAATAAAACAAGTCTCTCTCTCTTTCTCTCTCTCTCTGTCTGTCTGTCCTCTGTTTGCACTGAGGGTGTGGGTCGAACGCTCGTATGTTGAGAATCTGCAGAATTCCTCAGTGTTTTGGGGGGAAAATTCCCTCTCGCTGGAGGAGGCTGATATTGGGAGAGTAATATTGTTGTGGTCGAGATTGTTGCCTGCCAAATCTCAGTGTGTGTATGAATGTGTGGATAGAGAGAAACATAAAGAGATCACTGTGCGTCTGTCTGTGTGTGTGTGTCTGTGTGTGTCTGTGTGTGTGTGTGTGTGTCTGTGTGTGTCTGTGTGTGTCTGTGTGTGTGTGTGCTTACACCCTTGTGTAAAATGACCTGATGAACATTGGTCTTTAGTTTCTCAAGTAAACAATGCCACACAATCCTGAGCTCTACAAATGGGATTAAACCGAAGAATCTGCTTATGTAGCTACAGATTCTTTACGTTCGTTCTTGCTCTTTGTGTGTCTCTGTCTCTGCAAAATCAGTCTTTGTTCACATTGCACACAAATCTGATTTAGTTCAAATCTAATCTTTATTACTGACTCCCATACGGTCATATTGTAAGGGATGTTCAGACAGTGTACTCCATATCCTGTTTATCTACATTGGCTTATGTACTACTGTACATTTTGCATTAAAAACGGTTGAGCATATGTAAGTATACACGTATAGCATACGTGAATAAAATACTGTTCGCTTTATGAGGAAAAGGTGAGCCTAGGGGACGTTGGGATGCAGAATGCAGACAGTTCTGCACATTTTGCTTAGTGTTACATGTGAGCTACGTCCCAAATGACAAAATTGTTGATAAAAGGAATTTTAGATGATGATATCCCATCCTGTTGCCCATGTTTGGTCTTATAGGACTCAAAATGCTTTGCAAATGGATTAACAGAATGAAAAAATAAAGTGTACATATTTTTGAAGATTAGCAGATATGAGCACACATGAAAGAGGTTCATTTTCTCTCTTTCTGTGTGTGTGTGTGTGTGTGTGTGAGAGAGAGAGAGAGAGAGAGAACGAGAAAAAGAGAGATAGAGAGAGGTTCAGGGGCTCTCTTGGCAGCTCAACTGCAAGTCTTGTGATCAGCTCAGTGGTCATGGGGCGGCCTGGCATTACACCCCCCTGTGAGGTCCAAGAGACGAGACACGAGAGACAGCAGGTTAAAAAGCGCAATGTGAAACGGAGAGAGAGGGATGTGTGTTCTCATGCATCGAGAGCCTCCGACAGAGAAAATGGCGGCCCCTGCTGCTTTCTGGGAAAACCAACTCTTCTTGAGTCTCCATGGCAACATAAACTTCATTCACTCTCGAGTGAAAGAGACAGTTTGGTTAATGAAGTGATGGGACAGGAGATATCGTATATGAGCATTGCTTGAGCTTAGCCAGAGACACCCCTCGTTGACTTCTGATTCAGAGAGGGCTGACAGAGTCAAATATGATTTACCTTGTGTGTGTGTGTGGGTGAATACACTGTAGGCAAACTTTGGGGAAAAAATATAATTGGTTATAGAAACATAAGAAGACTAGTACTTAAATTCGAAGTATGTGTCAGGAACTTTTGCTGATTTTGCTTTTGATTAATATCGCTGTATGTGTGATTGCTCTATTGATTTTGAGATTAGATAATAGATTTAGACATGTACTTGTGACCCTTAAGATCTCTCTCGCTCTCTTCTCTCTCTCTCTCTCTCTCGCTCTCTCTCTCTCTCTCTCTCTCTCTCTCTCTCTCTCTCTCTCTCTCTCTCTCTCTCTCTCTCTCTCTCTCTCTCTCTCTCTCTCTCTATCAATAGTAACAGTAGCAGTTTGGGATATTTCGGTCCTTCAAACGTACATTGTAATCAACCACGTTGTTAAACAGCTTTAAAGCATGTAATTTCTGCACCACTAAAACACATAATGCTTTAATTTCTTATAATCACTTCTGCATGTTAAACTGCCATTAAGGAAGGATTTTGTCAATAAAAAAAATGTCACAGTTCAGCTTTAAGCTTTTAGATGTTTGTGGTATTCTGGTTAATTTATCTGTCTTTTTCCAATGAGTTCTTGTTCCTCTAGAGATAAAGATGTCTTAGAGGAAAAACACGTTAGAAAATCCATTAATGAATTGGTCAGACTTATTTGCCCTTGAAACCGCTCTTAAGTTAAACAAGGATAATGGCTTCGAAACAACGGTTCTAATGTTTGTACATGTGTGGGTGTGTCTTTAAGGTCATACGATTGCATTGAGTTCTGCCCTCTTGTACCCTTTTCTTACTGTTCTACTTTTGGTGTTTTTCTTGTTTCATAATTTTTTCCCTCCCTCTCTTTCTGTAGGTGGTGTTGGTATCGCTGCCACTCAGTTATGCAAAACTGTGAATGATGTCACGGTGTTTGGCACCGCATCGGCTAGCAAGCACGAGGTCATCAGCCAGGGCGGAGTCACGCACCCCATCGACTACAGGACACGTGATTATGTGGAGGAGATCCGTAAAATAAGCCCTAAAGGTGAGAACAGCAAACCTGCATCCTGCACGGTTAATAACCTACTATATTAACACACACCCTTTTTTAAACTTGAAATGTTTTAGATTTATGAAATTTATTTTACTTTTTGTATTACTACGAATGTATGAAAATTGCACTGCCTAAACCTGTTAGATACTATGTGGGAAAATAGTGTTTGCAGATACGTTGAATCAGCAGTAACTCTTCCACACAGAATAGAAGTTGTTCTTTCGTCTTATCACAAGAAAGGGCAAAGTAAATTCCTCCTTTTTGTTTTGCACTTTGCCTGACCAAACACTTACCTTACAAGTGTAAAAACACTATAATTTAAAGACATTTAATTTGCATTAAACCATACATAACCTTTCAAAGAAGCAATATACTTTATCTAACCTGTTCAACGATTAGACCAAAGCATCTACAGATTCTAAAACTCTTATTTTACAGCCATCATAAAAGTTTAGACACTGCTCCTTCTTGTGCTGTGACGGCCCATAAACAATTCTCAAATTATCTTTTATTCTAGGTAATTTAATATTAACACATCTGGGTAAAACTTCAGGTCCAGATCTAGTTTACACACCATTTCCATTAAATGTATACCTAGTTGACTGCACCCATTACTGAATGAAATGGATTTATTAATTCACTTTCTGGTTGTTTTCTCACTTGTTTAGTCTTAACCTGAGTTTGAATCTACCCTCTTCTCTGGACATTATTACTCCATCCCAAACCACAGAACCGAACTACAAAAGCTCAAGTTGCTATTGCTATATGTTGCGATGTAGAAAGTGATAAATGAATGACTTTGTGCTTTAAGGGTGTGGTTTGGGGGGTTGTGGGGAGATACAGTAATCCCCCGTTAATCAAAACTCGCAATTACAACCCCTAATACATACACAGTGATTAATAAAAACATATTTAGAGTTGACATTTTATCCCCTAAGTGGTCAAACCAAATCTACGCCCTTAAAGTGCTGTGTATACATATTACAAGCTACCATTCCAATGGTAGATTCTAAATGAGTGAAATGAAATGAACATTTATTTTGCATTATCTTATCTTAAAAAAATACTTTAAAAGGAATACCTTGCCAAATTGCGTAATGGCTGCATACAAATCATTCTGGATAATATAGCAGTCTATTGCTAATACATGTAAAAAATAATAATTTAGTAATCCAGCATCTCTTTCTGTTTTTTAGGGTTGGATATTGTTCTTGATCCTCTGGGAGGTTCTGACACCAATAAAGGCTACAACCTGCTGAAACCAATGGGGAAGCTTATTAGCTATGGTGAGTCACAAGGGACATTACCAGTTGATTCATTCATTGAACATCTACAGCACTTGCATATACATTTATTCACTATTGCAGATCTTCTCTTAACTTTTACCATTATAATTCATTATTTAAAACGCATCTTAAAACCACCAAAATGGTTTACTCATCCTTCAGCTTGTCTTTTATTATTTAATCAACAAATTAAAAATTAAATAAAAATAATTTTGATGAGACGCTTTCCTGCCATCTAAACCACACCAGGAACGTCAGAGTAAAACAGCCATAGACAGTGAAGTACTACAACAGTGACGTACTCAACTTCACAAGCACAATACCCGGAACAAGATCTTCTAAACAACATGGCGTCCTGTAGTCCCACCCAACTTTCTCTCTCTGTCTCACTCACTCTCTTCCTCTATCCTGCTTTATCAGAACAATGGCTCCTCTATCTGACACAGAACCTAGAATGTGTCAGAATGTAGCAGACTGGGTCGACTCCAAATCACAGTCCAGCTCAGAGCTCGCTTTGTGCAAATGTATGTGTGTGAGAGATAGAGGGTTGTCATAGCTTAAAATGTACATTTTTTGGCTTGTCCAATGGTACTATAGGGCAGTTTTCCCCAGCTTTATTCATGGTGCTCACGTAGCCGCCCGGGTGGACTTTGTTTAGAAAATATCTGGATTTCTTATTTCATGCTAAAACTGTCTCTAAGAAGTACAGTAAGAGAGTAATTGGGTCAAAGTGACATAGTTGGCCTAGCCAGACAACAAACGAATAGAATAATCATGTGGAGAAACACTGAAACGAGAGAGAGAGAGAGAGTGACAGATGGGGAAGTGATGCGGGAGGATGTGCGGACAGTGAGAGAATGAAGAAGGGTCAAAGAGTGCAGTGTTGGAAAAGAGAGAGAGAAGGAGTGGTAGAGAGACATGTCAGTTCTCTGTAAATGAAGAACATTTACTGTTGGAGCCATTAGGCAATAATTCACCCGCCGGTCAACCACGTACACATTACATGCGGAAATGGAACTTATACAAACCCCTATTCATGCTGTGTGAACATGATCACAATCTTTCTTGTACATAAAGACATTTTACATAAATCCAACAGAATCCAACACCTAGATACAAAGTCTGTGCAACGTGTGACTGATATCTCAGTTTTAACCAGGTGTTTAATCCTTGCCGTGTCCAGTCACATGACGTTTTGGCTATGTTTTACATGATATTTAACCTGTTTAAGTCCTTGGTCCCCATCACAAGTCCAAAATGACATCAACTTTTTTGATTTTTTTTTAAATGGCACAAAAATAAAAATATTTTATATACTTTATATATTTTATATCTGCAGGTGCCGCAAACATGCTGGCGGGTCAGAAGAAGAACCTGTTCGCAGTGGCTAAAACCTGGTACCAGCAGTTCTCCGTCCACACTTTGAGTCTGATCCAGGGAAATCGCTCTGTGTGCGGCTTTCATCTGGGATACCTGGACACAGAGACCGAGCTCATCGCTCAGTCCATGACAGTGGTTCTGGACCTGTACCGACAGGGCAAGATCAAGCCCCGAATTGACTCCACTTACCACCTGGAACAGGTGAATGAAGGAGAAAATGTGAAGTGTGTGTGTGTGTGCGGTTTAAGAAATACACCAGCATATGATTTGTGTGAGAATTTATGCCAAGATGACCCATAGAGATGTTACCTTGAGCAGATAAACGTGCGCAGGCGTTCTTTCACGATCGTAACCTCACCCATCATCCGTGCCTTATACTCCTCCTACCCTTTGATCAAGTGTTCCTATTATTTCTTCTCTCTCCTGTTGCTATGGCGACGTCTCTTCCCGCTTACAGTAAGTGACGGCGAACGCGAGCTGATGCTTTTATGACGATATGGGCTTTTATCGGCCTCGTGAGACTTGTGTTATTTGAGATTCATAAAAGGATGCTTTTACATTCAAGTGAATATTTCACACCATCTCAGAAAAGCACACCGTCTTTGTTCATATCTGCTCTCGTTTCCTGTCTCATTCTCTTTCCCACTCTGTCCGCGAGTCAATCGTCAGGGCCAGGTTGCTATTCCCGTTGCTAGGAGATGGCTCGCTGTTGCCGTGGCGCTAGTCGTTAGGTAGAGTGGTGAAGGAGAGGTGAGTTTAGGGAGAAACAGAAGAGAGAAAGACAGGTGGAGCGAACAAAAACCAGCTGAGGTTTCATGGTCAATCAGTATCTCACACTCTGCTACACATCCAGAAAGATTCATACTTGTTCTTTTATTTGCATTTATTAATTTAGCAGATGCTTTTTAATTCATCCCATAATTTTGTTGTCATTTATGCACCCTTGTGTGAACATTTTTGTCGATATAAAGTCAGTAGAGGCAAGTGTTGTTTCATTATTAACATTTTTTAGGGCTCTAGCTAAGCAAAGTAAACACTGTAAATTATTTGTTTATATTTAGAATATATTTATTATTTACTATATTTATAGTAATTTATTACATTTAAATTTATAAGCATCTGTTCAGACTAGAAGAACTCTGCCAGTCTCTGATGTTCTTAGGATCACTGAAGTGATGCTGTGACAATTGCTGTCTGGTTGTTGTGTATTACGGCTTAGGTAGCAAATATGCTCAACATTAGGGCGAACTAGAGCGAACTTAAGGCTGAAATGTGGAATGATGATCTGTTAAACTATATAGGAAATGTATACATTCGGCTCCGATGCAAACGTGTTTATGCAGTGAATTTGGTGGGAATCAACAGCTTGTTAGATATTCTTACTGCAGCAGATGGCCAGTCAAGCTGCTCTCTCCCTCTCTCTCACCATCTCTCTCTGCCGTTTAGGTCGGCGATGCCATGCGTAGGATGCAAGAGAGGAACAACATCGGGAAAATCATCCTTACCACTGAACCCATGAAGGAGGAGGAGAAAAAGGAGGATGCCAAGAAAGACGAGGAGAAGAAGAAGGACGACAAGAAAAAGGACGACAAGAAGAAGGAAGACAAAAAGAAGGAGGAGGCCAAGAAGGAGGACAAGAAGAAGGAGGAGCCCAAGAAGGAGGAGACCAAGAAAGAGGAGACCAAGAAGGAGGAGACCAAGAAGGAGGACACCAAGAAGGAGGACAAGAAAGAGGAGAAGAAGGAGGAAGCTAAGAAAGAGGAGAACTGAGTGTAGAACCCAGGCCGATTGTGGATGTGATTTGTGTTTGTGTCAGGGGTTTTGGGAGTGGTCTGTGTGTGTGTGTGTGTGTGTGTGTGCGTTATATTTGTGTGTGTGTGAATGGGGGGGTATATGGTGTAATTAGCTTAACCCCAGGTAATTTCTCTGACACTAGACCTGCATTTCTGCAATCATTCAATCAGCAGAATTCTTACTCTGAACACACATCACTTATGTACACACACACCTTTTACACCAACACACCACTTTATTGTGATATTGTAATCTGGTCATGTTTTTTCCCAGTTCCTCTATATTCTGCTGTGTCTTTTCTAACTTTTCTTATGACTGCACGCTTGTTGTTTTTATAAGTATCACTTCCTTCAATTATTCCTAATTCTGAACCCTGTTAAAATATACTACCATGTTCTCTAATGTTATTCCTGCCAAACTAATGCACTATAAAATTATTGTATTCCACTAAAAAAAACTCTTTATCTTTGTCCAGTCTTTTACTTGCCGTGAGACTGCACCTGGGTTTAGCAGAAGCGCCATTACCGTGACAACAACGTCCACCCTTTTTGACAAACCCCTCCCGTCTCTGGTATGAAGAGGCTGCACTTGTTTGACTTGCTGTACAACATCAAAAATCCTTGGTTGTGTCTGCCCACCCAGAAAACCCTGGATGTACACTGGCACATTGCACCCACTTTATCCCAAGTATTTTTCCCATTGCAATCACTGTTTCAGGGTGGTTTCTCAACTCTTTGTGATTCAGATACAAGTATATTGTAAAATAAACCTCATTGACATCCATTAGCCATAAGCTTGACAGAAAAATAGTGTCTTAAAGGAACAGTTCATAGATACTTGAATATAAAATTTATACATACCATGTTCTTCTAAACCAGTGTTTGACTTCTCTGACTCAAATACTAATGCTGACATTTAATCTATGGAATACAAATTAGATATTTTAGTTTATATCTGATTTTTCTTAATATAATTAAAGTGAATGGGGACTGAGTCTGAAAAGCTACAATGTTACACCCACGTAAGCCATCTACATAAATTGTGGGATTATTTTGTATTCCAAGGCTTGTATCTTATAAATCTCAAGTTTTTACACAAAGCTATTGCTCATGAGAACTGCTTTTATGGGGCTTTTGAAACTTAACATCTCCAGTCCCCATTTACTTCCATTATATTGAAAATAGAGACCAAAATATTCGTAAGGTTTGTTTTCTATGGAAGAAAAGCCATATGGGTTTGAATATTTATTTGGGTGAGCTAACCCTTTAAGCTTCAGTGGCTAGCTGATCAATGTGCTATGTCATTAGACAGGGCAAGTGCTAGGTTTTTAATGAGCCTAGCTGGCAAACAGGACCAATTATAGAGAACGTTCTCTCAGCCTTTTCCCATCATTCTCTCTCCCTCCCTTTCGCATTGTATGAACTCTGAGACGTGAAAGCATATGGAGGGTCAGATAAAGACAGGAGTGGCCTTTCATTCCACAACCTCCTCCAGGATTCCGGGCGCTTTCCGCCCCTCAATCTCGTGACGGATCACCATCCGATCACCCTGACCTGCAGCACGCTAACATTTAAATATGATCTCTACTCATCTGGCTCTTTCTCCTGTTGCCCTTTTCGTCATTGTGGTTGGCATAGCAACAGCAGTTAGGCCAGTTAGAGATGACAGTCAGGTTTCATCCCCACATCACTGACAGATACACGATATACAAGAGCTTTGTTGTCATTCAATCTCCGAAGTTTAAATCGCTTCTTCCTATTTTATTTCACACTTTAAACCTCTAAACATGTTAACAAATAACTCTCTGAGGTATCTAAGGGATGTGGCAACTCCCTCTGGCCTCCTCTCTTAGACATGTCAATCAAGCCCTCTGGCTCCTCCCACCTCTTTCTCAGTAAGCAGTAGTCTACTGCCTCCGCTGGTGATTTATATGCATTGCAGTGCTATCATTCAAGAGTTCAAGACACCTGCTGACTGCTCCTTGTGAGTCTGGTTCATGTCAGTGATCAACTGTTTACCAGACCCCTCCTTTTTTTTGTTAGTTTGTTGTGGGTGATCCAGTGAGTTTGTATGTTTCTGTATTGACTGTCTGTCCTCAGGTCTTGTCGGATTGAAATTCAAATGTTGTTTCTTTCGGTCTCTCTACCTCCCTCATTGCTACCTTATGCTACTGTGGAGCATTTTAAAGGCTTAGTTCACTAAAAAAAACTTGAAATCCTGTTATCATTTGCTTGAGGGTGAGTAAATCATGACAGGATTATCATTTTTTGGGGGGTGAACTATCCACTTAACTGTCCACTTTCTGATGTCCTTCTGTCGTCCTATCAATTTCTAACTCTCACCATTACTCTTAAAATTTTCCAGCTCCCGTGAACGGCCTGTGTTGGTTTGCTGTCGTTTGCACTCTGCTTGCACTTGTAGAGATGGTGGTCCCACTCCCAATCCACTGTATCGCAGATTTCATTCCAGGTTTTCACTCAGACCCTCATGTCAGCGCATTCAGTCACATTCTCTCTCTCCCACCAACATACTAACTAACACAAGAAGCAAGTGTTTTAAAATGCACAAATGCTTTCTTTGATGAATGCTCATGTTTACATAATCACTATATGATGTGCAGAATCCTCCGTCTGCTTCTCTCACAGTTCTGACACTGGGGTGGGAGTGGCGCTGCCTGACTTATAACCCGAAACTGAATCCTGATGCGTTTTGAATTCTGGATGCGTCGGTTGAGTTTCGATTTTTCTGTTTTTCTTGTGTTCTGCTGGTTCTCTTCATGTGTTCCTGTGAATGGTGACTCAGAGCACCAAGTGAACCTAACTAACACTTCAGTGAAAAATATCCGTCCTCTTTGTGTTTTGTTTGTTTTTTGTTGGTTTCAGTAGTTTGTGTTGATAAGGCTTTGCTGCAGTTCCTCTAAAATGTGATGAATCATGTTTCGTTGGTCCTGACCGAGTGTGCCAAACTTTTTTTCGTGGAGGTCTGACCTTCGGTATAACTGTGCTTACTGTACTGAAGAAAAAAAGAAAATGATGAAAAATGAAACCTTCTGTGGTTCTTGTCAAAGTTGATCTTGCAGCAAAAGATTGACGATTCTGAATTCGCTCCTGTCGTGTGTGGTCCACGCCCTGAATATTATTGGTGCTGACTGATTTCTCACTTTTTCCGCTAACATTCAAATTCATGCAAAACCTCTCGTTCTCACTGTGCCTCAGTCGTAGACCAACACCAGATTGCCTCCATGCACGTTTATACACAAGTAGTCCTTCCTTTTCAGCCTGACGGGTCCATTGATCTGAAACACCCCAGATCAAGTGTGCTGTTGTTTACAGATACTTTTTTTGTGTGTGCTGTATAGTGGATTATTTGGATCGGTGGAATATTTACTAGCGTAAACCCAACAAATAAATCCAGCAGCAGTCAGCTAAATTAATCCTGATGTACTTTTTTCAAGCAGTTACAGGTCACAAACGTTCACACAACACTCGCTGACTTTTTATCTGTGTTGCAGACTTTTATTCCAGTTCTTAGTCCAGTTTTTCTCTGAACATCTGTAAGATCCAATTTTTCCTGAACTGGTGGATCATGTAACATTCTCGATAGAACCCCACACTATATCAGCATTGTTCCGGTTCTGGAACTCATCTGCTTATGACATCAGAACTGCTAAAGATTTAATTTCATCCCTCTGCTGTTTCTTAGTTCTGTCTGCATGGCTCACATTAAACGCTGCAGGGTCCAAAGACCTCGCATAACACACACACACACCCAACAATGACATTTGGGCTGGGAATTATTGCTTTAAATCTCTTAAGGTTTAGACATTGTGAGAGGATGGTTTCGGAATATTCTTCCTTTTCCTTTTTTGGAGCGTGTGCGACTTCGCAATGAGCTCAGCCGCAGGTGTGACTGTCTCTCGTGGATATGGAATTGTGCGACTGGGAGCCAAGCTGCTTCCTTCCTCAGTCCGATAGCTTTTCCAGAACAGGAAACACCCCTCAGGTTCGCAGAGTGCAGAATTCCTTTTACACATGCGGCCTTAACCAATGCTGAAAAACATCATGCCTAGACATTAGTTACTGTATTAGATACTAAATCGTAGTGCAGTTTAGTATGCCTGTTTGCCAACGATCAAGTGTATTTATTCATTCACGTAGGCTGTTAAAAAATCACTAACTCGGCTTGCAGTAGAATTTTAGCGGCTAATGTTTTCAGATACGGTCTCACAAATGTCACACGTCACACAGTTTAACGACCTTTGCATGTGCGTATAAATGCATACAAATAAGAACAAAAAATTCCTGGTGGCTTTGGAAATATATGTGCACGTTTTTGAAAGATGAGCCTTTTCGTTTGCACTCTTAATTATAGTTCCAACTTTCAACCGAAGAGCCAGTCAGAGAAACCAGCTGACATTCCTGTTCACCGATTGGTTGAAATTCTAAAACCCCTAATGGTCAGCATTAAGTCATGTCTCCCCACACACGTCAGAGAAGCACCGCAGGTTGTTTTTGTTTGTTTTCTGAAACCCTTCATCTGAACTTTGTCCGTTTAATTTTGAGAACCTGAAGTGCTGCTGTATCTGTGCTTGACTCTGTGCTGGTTGGACTGCGTGTGGTCGTGAGGACCGTAGAGTTCATAATGCTTCTGTGTGTGATGTGACCATTTTGCCTTACATGTTTTCCAGGACTAATTAAAGAGCATAACTAAAAAAACATATGGATTGTTTTTGGAGTCATTTTTGAACAACAACAATTAAAAACACACTACTGCTAGTAAAGAGGATTTCATTTATATTTGCTCTTTTAGGTATTCCATTATTCATGAAACTATATGTTCTCACAGATTAGTTTGGTTATTGAAAAAACATTGTCTGGCTTAAATTTATTTATTATTTAATTATTTATTTGAAATACAAAATATTTCATAGTGAACATGAATGAATAAATGAAGGAAAATCTAAACTTGTTTTCTTGATGTAATTCGATTACAGTTCTTGTTAAGGTTATTTTAGTCATGCAAAATTTGGAGATTTTCAGGCCTGAAAATTCATTGCCATGTCATGAAAATTAATAACCTCTTAAATCTTAATGGAGATCATATGAGTATTCTATATATTATAGGATTAAAAACACTATTATTCTGACAATAACATGCAATCAAATTGTACAAATGGATTTTATATGTATGTCTTTTTTGCTCCTGCTCCAAAATGTGTTGCATCCAGTGCTGCAAATTGTTTATTATCAAAACAATCATGGCCATTTAAACTTGCTCATTTTAATGAATTGCTGAAATGTTCTTTAGACATGTGATTTTTAAGATTTACATTTAACACATGAATATGGCAAAAGCAACATCCCAGTTTTAATGATCCTGCTGTTATTGTAACACTTCAATCAAACACATTCCTTTAAGATCCATTGCACATCTTAGCAATTTCAATCAGTTCTTCTAGTGCCAATTCCTGTCGTGACCAAGACCTGTGTTCCAATCTCCATGACCCCCATCTCGACTCTTCCTGCGTCCAGCACCATGACTGTGCCCGTGAGAATGAACTCCATGCCCACTGCTGTTTTGATGAGCGTGTGAGCCGTGGGTATGCCCACTACTGTGCCCATGTCTATGCCCAGTGCCATGCACGATCCTAATAGACTTTCTTTTGCCATGCCCACCTGTTTTGCTTTTGCTCCTGTGCTGTTTATTTGCTGAAGGTGTCCTGTGTTCCTGAGTTTTTTCATGTCCTTTGTGGGCGTTTTGAAGACATGGCATACAGGTGAATTGTTGGTCTGTCTGACAGTTAACTCCCTGCAGACGGTTGTGCCACGAGCAGATATTGCCTTGAGTGTCTGCGCTCACAACAATAACTGTGTGCTTTTCTCTGGTGTGGTCATTAAAATTATAGCCCGGGTAGGTTTTACAGCGCATGTCCTCACATTTTGAACAGACCTTTTGTGAAGTACAGAATTTACACTCCGTGGGTACGGGACCATCCAAATGCGTAGGTGAAGAATCCCGAAGCAATGTCTTTTTAAACCTCTCCACCACCTCTGCAAACATGGCGTTCTTGTTGAGAACAGGTTTAGGTGTGAAGGTCTCTCTGCATTGAGGGCATCCATAACCTGTCTCTCTGCTGCCATGTTTATCCCAGTAGTCTTTAATGCAGTCCATGCAGTAATTGTGTCCACAGGGAATTGTCACTGGATCATGTAGTTGGTCCAAGCAGATAGAACAGTCGAGAGGATTACGGTCTTCGAAACACTTCTTTGCCATTCTGTACGATCTGTCTTCACTCTCGAAACATATTAGACGACACCATTAATCTGTATTGTGTTTTTCATGTGCTGGATTTGTCTAACCTGTTTGACAGGTGGTGGTATGTCAGCACTTAAGGAAGTTGTTATTCTTAAGAAAACACATTTCCAAGGTTTGTACACGCCTACATATGTGTATTATTATTATTTTCCACCTATTAGATTAGAATGTCATCTAAATGCTACAAAGAAAGTAAGAAGAATAGGTAGTAATTTCTGTGTACTAGATTTAAGCATCAAAGCATAAACCTGTAGATCAAAAGGTTAAAGCCTCCATTAATGTCCATTATTGAAATGTATATCCAGTATTGAGCAGTACAGGCCTTAGGGAAAAGTTCTGGTCTTTAATCCTAGAAGCTGATAATGTAGTTCAAGCAGAAACACTGCCTGTGGGGAATTGTCAGTGGATTCAATAGATCACAGGACCGCTGAGTTGCTCCTGGAGAAGCAGATCTCTCGGCTCAGCCATATTGACAAAACAGTAGAGAGAATGTTGCCCATGTCAGGTGTTCTGTGTTCCAGAGCAGGTAATCAAGCGAGGCATCAGGATGCAGAGAAAATAATATCCCAGATAGAATAAACTATTTGTGTCATACTTTGATATTTACTGTTTGCTATTGCTAATGTATACTGAATTTGCAAAGTTACCAACATGCTAAATTCAAAGAATAAAAACACAAAAAAATTGTGATTTAATCAGTTTTATTCAGTCAAACATATTACATTACTGTCTTAAGTAATACTGTCTTAACTGAAAATCTTCCTCAAATTGCTCAACATCAAATTAAAAATGTATGGCATGTGAAAACATGTCATGTTTGGTTTGCCTTTGATCATATCAAACATTAATGATTCTCATGTACCTCGAGCACCACATTTGGGTATACACAAATGAGATCTGTGCATTTAAGTTTGAGTTTAATAACAGACGTTTAATATGATGAGATCCCATCACCTTGAAATGTTGTTGCATCAGTAATCCTGAAGAGTTGATTAGTTTAATCGAGGTGCATTTCAGGCATGGCAAGGTTTTCATTTTTCTAGTTTTGTTCTTCAGGTTTGTATAAGCAAACTCCATTTATGTTTTCTGTAGAGAATGTAAAAACCTGCACTTACTCATTTACTAAAAATAAATGACTGGAAATCCATTACAAATCTTTCTTTGCTGCATTGAAAGGTTTTAATCATAAACAAACTGGTTCAGTTCAGTACAACTACTGTATAAGTTTGAGCAGGTCTGAAAAATCCACACTGTATACTGCATATTAGACTCATTTCCTGTGCTATTTTGAGAAAAACTGACTTAACCAACAAATCACTTCTAAAACAAGATATTATTTTGATTAAAAAGGACATTCAGCTGAATCAGAATATACAGAGGATATCAAAGTACACATTGAACATTACTAATACTGTACCTATTAATAAAACTATATATTATTATGATTGGAATTCTATAGTCATTACAATAAAAATCACAGTTAATTCTTATAAAATACTGATAAAGATTACATAATCTCTGACATTTCTCTAACCCAAGATTATTTTTATTTACAGACTGAAGACAGATGTATATGAATATTTGTAATCAGGATGAATCAGCATCAGGATTTGGCTTGATCCTGACTATTTGTAGGTACTTCTATCCCATGAGCTGCCAGTACCTCGGATAAGAGGTTAAGGTATGAAGAGTCTGGGTATCCCTTCCTACACACAAACAAACTTTTATGTTTTTATGTTACATCAATTAGACAAAGATAACACAAAACACCAAGATTATTATGCAAACATGTACAACATGTAGCCTTATGAAATAAAGCACTTTTTAAACTTTTTATTGCGAGTATCCCACTAACCCTGATAGACTCGAAAGATGTTTAAGTGACAGACCCATCATTGCACTCACCTGCTCTTTCCTCCCTCCATCCTGGTCTTGTGGGGGATCTTTCTCCAGATGACTTTTCCACCACCACCAACCTTGCTGTCTGCACTAACAGTAAATGTTAGCCCTTGACGAAAAGCCTTTTCAAGACAGGGCAATAAATCCCGCCCCTTTGGGTTGAGTGGCAGGTAAGCTTCAAACACACCACCCTTAAATGATGACCCAGGACAGGGATCATTATCCTACAAGAGAAGTGGAGAGCAAAGCATTTACAATCTGGTATCATTTGTAAAAACATTTGTAAAATTTACTTAACTTTATAAACTATATTATCAGTAATACCCCTTGTATGCCATCAGGAATGCAGTATGTGATCTTGGCTGTTGTGTATCTGTCATAGCCTGGCAGACCCAAAGACATCTCCGAATAGGTCACAGTGCCACGGATGCCCTTTTGGTCTTTGATGCCGTCTTTTCCTGAAAGCTTATCATTCTGATGATCCTCTATCTTATTCTGTTGTTGTTCTTCTTTCTGGCTGGAACCTTGTACTGGATTCTCTAGGACTCTTTTCTGAGATTGTGCCTCTTCTAGTCCACAAACTCTACATTGGGAATGCATTGGAAAGCAGACACTGCATACAATGACACCGCAGCTGGTCCGTTTCACATCTGGTCCACTTGTTCCACACACACAATGCTCTGAAAGTTTATGGGAGAGCAGGTTGGTCTGTTTTGAAGTCATTGAGGTTTCTTCTTTTTTGTGCGCTTTGATAGGCAAAGAAGTTTGCTCATCATTTCTTAGATCTGTTTGGTCTTCTCTGGCATCAGTTGACTGGCTGAATGAGTTTGATTCATCCCTTATAGATATAGGTTTCTCCAACCTTTCCAATGTAGTTGATTTCCGCTTTGTTGACTGATCTCCACTCTTGCATTTGGTCTGACTGCTTTTAGACAACACCATTTCATTTGCACCCTGAAAAGAATGCTCTTTTTCACTTTTCTGGTCCACTTTGGGAAGCCTTTTACTTATTTGGTCTACAGTTGTGCTTGACAATGCCTTGTTTGTTTCCTGATCTATACTCGCTTGCAGATGTAAAGTCTTATTTAAAGAATTAGAGTCCCTCCCAAGAAATACATCTTTGAATATATCACTGACCTGAGTGCACAGCAATTTTGGGCCAAGTAAGAAAACTCTGTCCATAAGCGTATGCAAGACGACCTTACGATAGCGTGACTGCACGTTCGAGCAGCAGGACTCAAACAATTCATCTTTCTCAATCAGGCCGAGCTCTGCTAAACGCAACTCCTGAACTGTAAAGTCACTGGCTACCATAGCCACTAAATTCTGAAGTTGTCGATGACTATCTTCAACCTTAGATGACTCTGTTCCCTTCAGTATCACACTCACCTCACTTTTGCCTACTTGTTTCTCAGACATCTGCAAGTCAGATTTCATGCTGTCCACTTGGTTGTGATAGGCATCCTTAATGTAGTTCCACATTACAGAAGACACTGTACATTCTGCTTCCACTGTAGAAACTGGTAGACTTGTACTGGCTTTTCCACCACTGAGGCTATTGGATCTTGCTCTTTGGTGAGCATGTGTGTTTATCGTTGACCCAGCAGCAATCTGATTCTTTTGCACTTGATCTTTTAGGCAAAGCTGACCAGAAAAACTATTGACCCTCCTTAAAGAAGATTTGGAAGTTGGCACTGACATTGCTGCAGCGGTCTTTACATCTGTATTACTATCTAAAAGAACATTCACACTTGTGTTTAACATGCTACTGGCTCCTGTCGTCAGTGCTGGAGTGAATCCACGGGACGTAGCTACTTTGCCAGTGGATGTGTGTCCAAATGTATTCACAGATAGCGTGTCATGGTTTCTAAACAGGATATCCTCCCCTGTACAGTTTGACCCTGTCATCCTGAATGTTTGAGTTCCTTCACCGGTCAGTTCATGACTGAAAATTCCTGCACTGCAAAGGGAAGACCTAATGGGTGGTGTTGTCTCAGAGTTTGGAGTTAATGTTAGCATGTCCATTTTGGTAGTGATGCTCTTTAGATCTCCACCAATCTCCTCTTTAGCACAAAGTCCCATTCCTCCCAACCCAGAGCCTTTAAACCGAACTGCTAGTTTGTATTCTTTTCCTACCTCCCCTTTTCGTTCTGTGTTTGAGCTAATTAATTTAGGAGTCACTGGCATATGTGCTTCACTTTTCTTCTTTACTAACTGTCCGCCTTCCACAGGTTCTGGAGATGGTGATGGAGAACTGGAAGAGGGTGTCAAGCTCCCCATCATACCCTCCCCTCCATGCAGTAGCATTTGCTTGGCCTGAGATACATCACTTTTCTCCCCCACTATATAAACGTTGTCTTGGTCATAACTAAGCAGAACATTAGGAAGCACTGACTGCACATTTTTTAACACTGCACTCAGTCCTCCCGGCAGGTAGAGGTTGCTCTTTTTAATCTGGTCTTTCCTCAGACAATTCTCCTGCTTCTGATAAAGCTGCCTTAGCTCCCTATACGCTTGCCGCATGTTTTTTGTATTCTCTGACCCTGTTGGTACCTCTGACTTCAGATACAGGGTGGTGACCCCCTCGGATGTCACGTGAACCACTTGCACTCCATTATTATGCAGTATGCGTCTGTACTCCTTGTTGCTCTGCAAGTATGCAAACACATCAGATTCCATGATGAGTGTAAGATCTTCCCAATCAGTTTCATCTACTCTGCATTTTGCCCCTTCCTCCACTTTGGTTTTTTCAGGCCAAGCACTGTGGTTCTCAAATTGGGTTGAGATAGCTTCACTGCTATTTTTAAGCCCAAAGCCCTGTTGTCCTAATCCCAGAGTAGATTCAGCGCCAAGGCCTGGTGACTGGTGTGCAGAAGTGGCCCTTTTCTGTTGCTTTTGACTCCCAAAATCTTCCCTATTCTCACTACGATCAGGATATTTGGTCTTTGGAAAGTTTTGACTGACACTAAAGTGCTTCTGCATATAAAATAAGGCATCCTCAACCTGAGAGTACATGCCTTGCAAAATGCATGTCTGCTGTAACAGGCCAGGTTTCATACTAAGACCTGGAAATTTATAGCGCAGTACATTCAGCGTCTCTTCACCATGTTGAAGCTGACTGCAGTCTATGGTCACAGCCATATCGAGGACAACCTAATGGAGGACAAGATGAGGATTATTACTGTGTATATTTTTGGTGACACAAAATAAAATATTACAGTAGGTAATATTATAAAATAGCACTTTAAAAACTGTCTCCAAACCTTATTTAGGCTTAGGGTCTCATGGCTTGGAAGACTCAAAGAGAGATCATACTTTCTGCCATCCAGATTTATAATGTGAGGATGATGACGAAGTGCACTCTGGACCACTAGATGAAACCAAAGAGAGAGGATCAATCTCATTTGAAAAGCAAAAACTGAATCAGCAGTTTACACGCTTACAAATAAGATGTTTGCATAATCAGATGCACATAAATGTAAATTTATGATAATGACCTCTTTATAGAAGCATCTCACATTCAATGTCTGTCTTGATTGTCTTACAAAAGAATACTCATTTTACAGACCCTGCTGCAGGACACACTTTTCACAATGAAATCCCTCCACTTACCCACACACAAGCACTTTATCAATAACTGACTACACAACCTAGCCTTGGCAGATTAATCAGCTAGCAAGAGCCAGAGACTTCATGAGCTGTAAGCCAGCGGTCTGTACATTTGAACCGTTTCTTACTGCCAACTACTATGACAATTATGTTTAAATAGGTTTTATTCTTCAACCTTAAATATGTACATTTTCTAGGCAGATAAAGTGCATTTCATTTCAACTGAAACATTTCCATGCATTTCATGCAGTGTTTTAATTGTCAATGTATAAAACCATGTAAATTACTGTACATTTATGCATTTGACAGTGTTAATAATTTACAGAAAAAGCTTCCTTGAGAAGTCACATTTATATGGCCCCATGTAACAAATTTAAAAATGCTCCATTAAGAACAGGGGCAAATTTTACAAAAACGTGACCCTTCATGTAAAAACCAGGCTGAAGTCTCAAAATCAAATTATGAAATAACAAGCATCAAAGTTTTAAAATTTTACCTATAAAAAAATCACTATGAATTCAGTCTGTGAAATGTCATTACTCAGTTAATATTAAATATATCAAGGTTAAATCACAAAGAAATAACTAGCTGGGTTTTCACAGACAGGGTCACACATGGCACCCCAAAGCACGCCATAATAACCCTTATAAACACAAACTGTCTAACCTCTGCTCTCCTCAAAGGTGATGAGGGCCCACGTGGGTGATCCATTGATAACAGTAACTGACGTGACCTCTCCTCCTCCGTTTCTCGCGCGTAGGAAGTGAATCAGTAGTTTGTCCCGGAGCCGTTCGTGATCCACGTCTGTCGGTAAACCGTGAACGTACAATGCACGTCCTTCCTCTGCCATCCTGTACCTGTAAACACTCAATCAAAACGACCACGAATGGTTAAGGGTGGTATGACCATATACGACAAATTATTTCTGCAGATATATACCGAAATATATTTTCAAGCAATGCTAGCAACTGCTACTTTCTTTATAATAACAGAAAATGACATCAATCGGAGTCCAGGTCAGCGTTTGTTTATGTCGGCGCATACAGGAAGTGTAACTAACAACAGAGAAGCGTGAAAAGCGCAGTTATACTTTTATTTTAAGATTTTAAGGTTAAATGCAAATCTTTACCTCACTGCTGCGTCCTAATGTCAACACTTCAGTCTGTCGCCTTTCAAATGGAGCTGGGTTTTATTTTCTAAAGAGACATTTCGGTCTCTGTCTAGCGTCGACAAACTTTGAAATAAAAGTGAAAGTGATAAGTGAAGTGGCAGACCGGGAATTACGCTTTTCAAAGTGTTTATGACTTCAGCGACACGACCATTGGTGCGTATTTTCTGTGCTTTTACTTTATCAGCCATGAAAAAAATAGTGTACGTAGTAGGATTTACTATATATAGTAATCTGTAGTAATACTTCTGTGTTATAGTGGTTTTGAACCTTACCAAATATTAAAGCGTACTAGTATTTATTTCAGTTGATCAATTTAACACTTCAGAATACTGTAGTATACATTATTAAAATGCAGTAGCATAAATTCCATACAGTAATATAGTTTAGTATAGTAGTAAAGTATACTACTGAATTGTAATGTAAGAGAAAAAAAAACGTTTGACTTAAGCTGTAAGAGATTGAGTTATTTTTTACTTTTAAAAGTAACATATGTAAACTTATGTTTATATTTTATAAGCGTCTACACGTGTTTTGTGGACAAACTTCCCTGCTGAAAATTTAAAAGTAAAGGAAAGCAATTTAGAAATTCTAAAGGATTACATATAAAACATTGGCAAAATGTTAAATGAGGTCAAAACCATATTTTAAAAGCTTGAATGTAAGATAAATTATACTATAAATGATAAAAAATTCTGAAAATATTAATAATAAGACTACTGAGTGCATTCAAACCTTTCAGAGTATATTGAACTCTTTTTGTTTAATTATTTACATCAACACAAATGTACTGTATGGCTCAAAAATGTCTTGTTTTGTATGACATTTTACACAGAAAAAGAATGTGGTAAAATATCCTTTAATGCGCCATCTACCGGAGATGTTGTGCTGGAACAAGTGTTGTTCCCAATTCCGAGCCCCTGGCTCTCTTCGCGTGCACGCGGACAGTACTGTCGTGTTTCCTGTAGATGGCAGTTAAAACACGGCACGTTCGGTCAAACTCCAAACTTCAATTTGATGAAAACATTTTTCTGTAGATGGCAGTATGAACTCAGAAATGTAATTCATTACTTTTAGACCTATTCATAAACGAGACTGGCAAATGTCTGTTGCCTCCGTTTTCATGACGCGTCGATAGCTGCTTTTCTCCTGTATTTTTGGTCTGCTTATAGATGCAAACCCAATTTGTATGAATTGCCTTTTATTACATTTCATACTGTTCATACAGTTTATTACAGTTCGTACTGCCATCTACAGAAAAATGTTCATCACGTTTTCATCAAATTGAGCTAGTTTGGAGCAGGATCTATGAAAGCCAATTTGGCCTTATATTCCTTCCTGGAGTCCTAAAGATTTTCTTTTTCCTCTTCAAATTTTTTTTCCTCTTTAATATTTTTTTCTTAACATTTTTTCCTTTTCCCAAAAATGTTTTTTCATCTTGCAAAAAATGTTCCTCTTCAAAAAAAATTCCATTTTAAAATATAAAAAAAATCTTACAATTTTCTTCCTCTTCAAAAAAATGATTTTTCCTTGAAAAATGTATTTTCCTTAAAAAATAAAAATAATTACATACATATATAAATAAGCTGAGAAATTCTATAAACATAGGCATAGGCACAATATTTCATATTGATATTGTGGACTTAAGAAGGGAAAAAAATTTGAAGAAAAGAAAATGTTTTCAAGAAAAAAAATATTTAAAATGTTTTTATTTGAAGATTAAAACATTTTTTTGAAGAAAAATAAATTAAGAGGACAAAGAGAAGGTTCCGTTGGTTCAGGGCTTCTGGGATCAGTAAAGCATTTGGCCAAACTTTCCGTGTTTTAACTCCCATTTACATGAAACACGACGGTACTGTCCGCGTGCACGCAAGGGGGGTAGTCTCCAGCCAGGGGTTGGAATTGGGCACAACACCGGAAATATCTGCACACATTCTGGTCTATAAATACCCAGAGTCCACTGTGTGTCAGGTCAGCAATATCTTGTGACAGTCTGCTTCGTTCATGAAAGGACATGCGCTTGTTTTTATTAACAAAAACATAAAAATCAGATTTTTGTCTTTAGATAAAGGATCATATATTATTGAAGTGCTGCCTGAACAACAACAGAAGGAATTAAAGGTAAAAATACCACTGCTTAAGAACATACTGTACTCATTTATTTCATGTGCTTGCTGTAGCTTCTGAGACAGCTCTTTAAATACAGAATTTGCATCGGTTGGGCACATAAGAGCTGTGTTTCCGGGTCTGATTGGGATAGATTATGTGTCCATGTTTCTAACTGGAATTGTATTAGTTTTAATGGAAACTATAATGGTCTCTGTTGATCTCTACTGGTAATTTTTGGGTTCTATTAGTGACAGTTAGGAACTAATTAGACTTTTAGAACACCATTAATTCGTACTAGAAAAAGGCCCAAAACCACAACATAAAGGAATTTTGTAATGGTTTTATGGCAAAACTCCAGTTTTCTCTCTGCTTAAAGAAACACAACCGGGACACTAAGACACTCCTGCTGGGATGTCTCGGGACACCTTTGCTTTCAGCTCTGCCTCTCTGCGCTCCTTAAGACTGGAACAGGAGCTTCAGGATTGGGAGGATGCCAGACGGGCACTGGCACACAGGAGAGCCATGACCAGGCGTCCGCTGCCCGCCGCCCCGAGACTCCGGCACGGGAACGAGAGGATTCAGACAGTCCGAGCTCCCCCACCCCAAATACGGTGCAGAGATCCAGCCATCCACAACACCTTCATGTGTGGAGATATGAAGAGAGTGTACAGTGTGCTCAAAGAGCCGGGCATGGTCAATGCATTGATGGAGACCGTTCATGAAGAGATGGTGTGGGCACCGGAGATGGGTAGGACCCTTTTCGGCATTATATAGAGTAAAACTGTTGATAATTGTTGATAATTTCACTTACTCCATGCTGCAGGAATGTGGACTCTTGTCTCAAAAGTGAAGCAGACATCTGCACTGCGTCTAGCTGCCAGCAGAGGACATTCTGGCTGTCTTGAGGAACTGTTGTTTAGGGGAGCAGAGGTGGATGCAGACGCAGGTGGGCGTACAGCTTTACACGACGCTTGCTCGGGCGGTCATCACGTCTGTGTACGCCTGCTTCTGGACCATGGGGCCGACCCAGATGTGCTCTCTGTTGATGGCAATGCACCGCTGCACCTCTGCAATGCGGTGGAAACACATCAGTGAGTATGGTAAAGTTGATTAACAAAATTTCTTAATGTGGTCTTTTGTATTTTACCACTTGATATTGAAGGTGCACAATAATGAGCTTTCCAACAAATTCGTAGCACGATTCCAATTTGTATTTGCATCTTTAGGTGTGCTGAACACTTGTTGACAAGTGGTGCGCTGGTGAATGTGACCCAGCAGGACTCGCGTCTCACCCCGCTTCATGTGGCTTGCAGAAGAGGGCTGGAGGACCACGTGGAGCTCTTTCTGTCTTATGGAGGAGATGTGACAGCTCAGAGCCAAGAGGGTGAAACACCCCTAAACGCAGCCTGCGCTGGAGCAGAGAGGCCAATGGATGCAGGGCGGTATCTTCGTGTGGTCCAGAGACTGTTAGCGGCCGGTGCCGACGCACAAACAGCGGGGAAAAAAAACCACACAGCCCTTCATAATGCCTGCGGAAACTGTTGTCCACGCATAGTTGAAATACTGCTAAAACATGGGGCCCGGGCAGATGTTGCTAACTGTGCCGGATACACACCCATGGACTGCCTGCTGCAGGTGGGAGAACAGACTGTAGATTACAAGATTTTTTAAGACAAAAGATCATTTAAGATTCTCATTCTTTCTTTTGTCAGGTAATAGAGGATTACCCAGACCAGCAGCCGGACGTTGTGGCTCGATTGCTTCTCAACTATGGTGCAGTTCCTGCCTCCACTAGAGTAAGACCAGTACAAATTCAAATCTTCATGAAAGTCAATTAACAACCAACTTTTACTTCCATCGTCTAAATATATACTCAAAGAGAAACAAGATAATTAACAAAAAACTGTTAGATGAGTTTTATTTATGTATTGTTTTTCTTTTAAAAGACATTTGATCACCCCTTAACCCCTAATGATTGAATAATATAGTTCTACCTTCCAAGAGCTTTAAATATGAGAATATGATGGTAGCCTGTTGGTTTTCCAACTATTTTGCTATTTCAAAGACTGCAGATTCCATTAAAAGATTTACATTTACAGCCAGATCATAGTCTCACTTTATTTCAAATGCAACTTTGACCAAAATTTTAATAAGAGTACATTATTAATGTACAGTAATCTGCTTTTCATAAACCTGCCAGATAATATTTTAATGCAATACAATGACATTGTGCAAACATTCTTTTTGCACAATTAAAAGCCAGTGTTTTGAAAAACATGTTTGCAATTTTCTTACAGAACATATTATAGTTAGAAACATATTACATGTTTTTATGTCTGTGTGTGTCAGATGCTGAAACTCTGTCTTCAGTCTCCTGCCACTCTGGAGGTCATGCTGAACTGCTATAAAGTCGTGCCAGCATGTGAGGAATGGTTAGAGGACATGCCTGACAAACTACAAAAGGTCTTTATGAATACACAAAAACTTTTTTTTTTTGTTTTTGTTGCACAAAAGTTGTTTCCTCATAGCTCAGGAAAAATAGTTATTTAGTTAAAGCTTTGGCGTTTTTTTTTAAGTGTTTTAAATGTTTTATTGAGAGACACGGAAAGACACAAATGTAACTGTTGACATTAAGAAAGAGTACTAGCCTAATAATTTGGTTTGGGGAAAATTGATGTAAAATAAGTGCACATTCAAACCTTGTTTTTGATTACGTGTGGCCATAACCACTTCATTTTATACAAATGTTATCAACTTGTATTTTTAGGAGCACGAATGTTTTTGGGATGCAGTGAGACGGATGAGCTGTCAGCCGCGCTCTCTTCAGCACCTCTGCCGCTGTGCGCTCCGCCGCCACCTGGGGTCGCTGTGTCACATTGCGATACACCAGCTGAACATCCCCAGCGCTTTGAAAGATTATCTGCTGCTGCATAATGTTGGACAACTCCGCTGACAGTTTTACAAAACAACAGACTACATTGTAAAAAAAAATCGATTACCTATCCCAGAATAGGAGGCTTTTAAGTCACACTTAAAAATGTGACGTTGAATCTACGTTGTCTGAACAAACTACAAAATATACTGGAGTATATATCTTCTGACTGGGTAAAGAGTTTGCGATTCGGTCCCAGCATGCATTGCAACATAAACTCTCCTACCGTTACAACATTGTGTGTTGTGTTTGATTATTTATGCTGTTATTTTTGTCCTCTGCTTAACTTATTATGAGGTGAAAATATGGGGTCATGTTGTCAACCGAGTGGAAAAAGTTAGTCACCGTTATTGCAGTTAGTTGAAAAATAAGATGTTTTGCATTTAAGTCAACGAACACGAAAAAAGCTTTATTCGCTCTGTGTGGCGACAAGTCTAGTCATAAAAATTTTATTACACGAATATTAATATCGTTTTATTTTTCTGGGTGGGAGTAGCGTTTTGTTTCACGCAATCGCTAAATGTTTTGGCGACCATGTGACCTCTCCTTTCCGCACTGACTGAGCGTCAGCTGTGAGCGTGCGCGTTCCTGCGAGAGTGTACGTGTGTTTATCTCTAATCCTGTTTAGTATTTCGTATATCAACTGGTGCTGGGACTGAAACAGCGTCGATCAAGAATGATTTGAAGAAAGAGAAGGTAAATACCTTGTATTTTACATAGATTTTAAAGGGATTGAGGCGAAAAGCTCGCGAATCAAGGTCGACCTACACCGCTACACGATTAGCTGCCATCTCACCAAGACACAAACATAACAGCTGATAACTTTTATTCAGATGTCATTTCTGATCGTATTTACCTCCCATTCGTGCGGTATCAAGTTATAACTCGATTTTAAGTTCTGTTTATGACAATGAATCGATAAACAATGAAGGTTTGGTGAATGTGTTGTGGTTTTAGCGGAAACAGTTAGCCTTGAGACGAAGACACAAGCTGTCTGATAACAAACCAGTTTGCTGGTATATATTAACAGATGCGATTGCAATACATTCAAACATAGTTTCCTTTTGTTTTGAGTGATAATACCACGTAAAATTGGTCACTTATTTTGTTGTCATGATACATACTCAGCCAAGCGTGTCACCTAATGTTAGGTAACAGAGTCATGGGTTTTTACTCTACTTAAATGCGTCCTTAAAGAACTCTTAGTTCAGATGATCTGTGATAACAGGTAATGCTTACTAAATGCCTTTATCTAGCCGTTTTTATAGTAAAACAACATTTACCTTTTTAATAGGCAAGTAACTAAGACTTAGTTAAGACTGAGACTAACCTTAAACCTGAGAAATATGTTTCTGGTCTTGTTGTCAATGGTATGTTAATACAAGGGAAAAAGCTGTTTTAATAGTCCCCCATTCAAAATATAACAGTTTGTTGTCCCATTTATTTATAAATATGCATATTTATGTTTGTGTGTACATGAACACCATTTCATATTGACATTTTCTTCATCCACCCTTTCTTATTTCTTTTTATACAGGCAGAGAAGGGCAGGGATGGCGGTGTGTGCTCTTACTGTGCTAGACGGGCTTGGAGAGGAAGCCACGGCTTTGGGCGGTGTGGTCGTCCTGTTTCTGGCTGTGGTTCTTGCCTGGCTGTCCACCCATGTGGCCGACCGCGGAGATCACATTCTAGGAACCATTCTCACCGTGGGTGCCCACGCCTCTCTTATCGGCCTCGGGGGTCACGACAGCTACACGGGCCCCCCTCCCAGCTCAGAGTCCAGCGAGCAGCAGGATGAGGAGCCCGTGGAAGAGGAGAAACAGGAAGAGGGGGAAGCCAGACCGGATGGTGGAGAGGAGGTGCCGGGAGAGGAACTGCTGGACATTCAGGGTGGAAGGAAGAAAGTGAGTTTTGTTCAGAGTGATGAAAAGGAAGGGAAAGAAGAAGGGATGGAGGAGGAAGACGAGGATGAGGCCACCAGTATTACAGTGAGACTGAAGTTCCTGAACGACACGGAGGAGCTTGCTGTGCTCAGACCTCAGGACACGGTTGGACTACTGAAGAGGTGATGAGACAAACACTTGACAATTTGACAATACACACGTTAGGTGAGGAAAACCATCTAATTAGGCACTTACGAGGAGACAGGCCACTTGTTTGCATATAAATGGGAGAATCGCAGTGTGTCAACTGTGGGAGAGGAAGTTGTTTTTCAGTTGAAAGTCATTGTTTGATCATATCTAGAATGATCAAACACACTCATTAAAAAGAAGTGTGTTTAGCTTTATTTGAGTTAAAAAAAACACAAAATTTATGACAAAAGCTTGTTTTTTATGCGTGTTTGCATCGTGTGCATTTGGTACAGCTCACACAAAGTTATACTTGTCTAAAAAATGTAGGAGAAGAATACTACCAAACTACCAGTACTGTTCCCAGATCATCTTAACCTGTTACTGCACATATTGAGCAAACACATGAAAATGCAATAATTACGAACTACACGCTTTACTTTTTTTTTTAAATTTAAATTAATCTTTTATTAAATAAAAAAAAATAACATTAACATTTTAGGTTTTTTTTGTTTATGTTTATTCTATGTAAATTTGTCAAATATTTATTCTTGAGTTTTATACCTTTCCATTTATATATAGTTTGTCATGATTAGTTTTGAATTCGATAACACTTCAATAAGGTTGTAGTTGTTAACAATTAGTTAACATTAGCTAACATGAACTAACAATGAACAATACTTATTAAATATTTAATAATCTTAGTACATGTTAATTTCAATTTGTA
This sequence comes from Beaufortia kweichowensis, assembly GCA_019155185.1. Classification (NCBI taxonomy): domain Eukaryota; kingdom Metazoa; phylum Chordata; class Actinopteri; order Cypriniformes; family Gastromyzontidae; genus Beaufortia; species Beaufortia kweichowensis. The sequence goes on from CM032804.1 coordinate 11,195,953, forward strand.
TTTTTAAATAAATGTTTTTTTAATTTAAAAAAAAAATAACATTAAAAAAATTTGTTACATTTATTGTTATGAAAATTTGTCAATGGTTGGATTAGAATTTGGTAACACTTTACAATAAGATTGTATTTGTTTACAACGAGTTAATGCATTAGCTAACATGAACTAACAATGAACAATACTTTTTTAAAAGTAATACTTTTTTTTACGTTTAATAATCTTCATTCATGTTAATTTCAGCTTTTACTAATACATTCTTAAAATCAAAAGTTGTATCTGTTAACATTAGTTAGTGATCCATAAACTAACATGAATAACTGCATTGACATTGACTAACAATGAACAGTATAGTTTTTCAGCACTTATTAATCTTTGTTTTAATGCTAATGCTTTGCTAATGTTAACAAAACAACCTTATTGTAAAGTGTTACCGAATTTAAGTATGAAATAAATAAAGTGAATAGTAAAATAACGTAAGTGTTTGGTGACAGTTAAAAGGTTAGAAAAGACTTCAGCAAAACTCAAATGTTCCTCATCCATGTTTGTCTTTCTCTTTTTTCCTCAGTAAGTACTTCTCTGGCCGTGAACATCAGATAAAGCTCATCTATCAGGGTCAGCTCCTGCAGGATCCCCAGCGCTCTCTCCTGTCTCTAAACATCACCCACAACAGCGTGCTCCACTGTCACATCTCTCAAGCTCAGACGCTCCGTGAGGCCGTCCCAGAAGACAACCCCCGAGCTGGTGGGTTCTCTGTGTTCAGCGGGGGGCTGCGATCGGCCGGTGTGGCTCTCAGCACAGGAAGCCTGGTCGTCCCTGTATTCGTGGTACTGCTTGCTGTGGTCTGGTATTTCCGAATTAACTACCGCCAGCTCTTCACTGCGCCGGCCACCATCTCTCTGGTTGGGGTCACGGTCTTCTTCAGTTTCCTCATCTTTGGCATGCACAGTCGATGAAAAGATGGATATAAGATATGCCAATACTAAAGAGGTATTGAGAAGAGCAATAAGCGGTTAATGGTAGCAGAGAAAGTTCTCAGGGAGCCTTTGAGGCTTCTGGTGCCATTTAAATGATTTGAATGTTTGTGTGTGGTGAGAAAAGCGTAAACTAGCGCTTTTAGCTTAATTCATGAGCGTCCACAATGTAACATTGCTGTATAATTTAGCTTTTTTTTTAAATTAGGCTGAGATTGAATAATCATGTAAGGTAAAATGAAGCTTCTCTGTGTAAAGAGAAATTAAGATTACACATCTGACTCATCTATTCATTTAGAGAAATTTGATTGGGTGTGCATCATCTTCACCAGTGATGACAACGCTGTTTTACATAGTTGCAAAGTCAAACACATAAAAATAATGATCAATAGCTTTGATGTGTTAGCAAGTGTTATGAAACCATTTATTTTCATCTCATTGTTTCTTTGATGTTTGGACTGTATTTATTTCAAACTTGTTTTTACATGACAAGTCTGGCTTAGCATGTCAGCTGCTACCTTGCACCTGTTACAGCTCATGGTCATTATTATAGTTAGGAATTAGTTTTATACTGTATGAAGAGTTAAAAAATTCAAACACTTTTTACCACTATAGTGTTTTTCCTTTTAAGTTTAGTTAAGCTTCAATATTCATCGCATTAATAGGCATGTTTAATACGACACCGATAAAGCAAATAATTTGTCGTAATGTAAAATCTGTATATATAAACAATGTATTTACTGTAGATAAAACCAAGAGGATTGGGAGATCTTTAGAAAAAGTGGCAGATAGTTTGGTTACTGTATGAGTATCAAACTTGTCATAATATTTGCTATTGTTTTAGGAAAAACCTGCGTACCTGTTGTCACAGTTCCTATCACGGACAGCATATGTAGCTTTGCTCAAAATGCTTAGTTTTTGCTCTGATGAGGTGTTTCAGATTTCAGAATAAAATGTCCCATCTTTGAAAATATATTGGTTGTGCTTGCGTTGTGCACACACTTTACAGCTCTAGATTCAGCTCTGAGGCTAGAGAACTGAAGGGCAGTTGAGTCCTGAGAACTATTGAGTTTTATTGAAACCATTACAGCAATAACTACAGTCCACTGAGTGACAGAGATAACCAAAAACTCAGCATCACAACAAGCACATGGTATATGCTGTGTAACCTGTACCATGTTTTTTTCTACCCCTCATACAGACAGTTCCTTTCACACTCTGTCACATAAATAAAGGTTATTTATATTTCAAGCCAAAATGAAAAAAAAAAAAAAAAGGTTAGATTTGATCCATTTTAAGTGCATTTTTTTGTTTGTTTAACAAAACAACTTATTCTCAATTTTAACACAGATGACCCTTAACATAGTAAGTGCTCTGAAGACTAATGAACTCTTCAGAAATCCAGTAATTATAGTCTGAAGAAATGCACAGCACACAGTCAGCCAGAGGATGAAAGAAAAGAGATCAAAAAGCCATGATTATAAAAATAAAAAAAGACAATAACATTAAAAAGCGAACAAAATAATTGGTGGCAAAAAATACTAGCTATGACAAAAACAAGTACATTAACTAAAAAAGTCACAAAAGATTGTGTATATCCACAGATTTGGCAGCAAGCTGTCTGTGCACTACTGAAGTCCAATATTTAGCAAAACATTGTCAAGGCAGGAAGCAGTTGAGAAGAAAACAACAGGGTGCAGTTACATATCAATACATACAAGACCCTTTAAAACCAGTGGAGAAGATTGCACAGATGAACCTACATTATACTTGGGTAATATGAGCCACCAGGGACAAAATATTTGCAACATCCCATTCACATACATTCTTACGTTTACGCACACAAACCAACACATTTTGTGTCACTGTAAACCCACAACTTACATATACTCACAGTAAAAGTATGGAATCACACAGAATGACAGTGAACTGCATAGTAAAAATTAAAAGTGATGCAACACAATCTTGCCCCAACTCGCATGAAATGGTCACAAAAAAGCGTCAAAATGAATTTTTCACTGTGCAACACTGCTGTAACGAAAGCGTATATACCCCAAAAATGACAGTTTGAAGTACTGACACCCAAAAGAAATTTTCTCTTTCATCTACCTTTAAATTGTGGAAACCAGAGATCTTCCAAGTATGATGAAGTCAGCATCAAAAATATTGAGGTACTGGGAAGTACAAGTGCATGTGTTAAGTGCTAAGTTCCTTAGTTTAGGTCGTCGTAGATGCTGGGGGCTGGAGGAACTGGCAGTTTCGGACGTTTTTTCCGACTGGGCAGGCCTAGTGCATTCTGGGAGCTGCTGCCACTACTGCCTCCGGCTACTCTCTCTCTGTCTCTTTCTCGTTCTTGTCCTTTATCTCTTTCACTTCCACCTCCAGAGCTACTAATGGACAACGTGCTTGGCTTCTTCTTCTTTTTAGGTCTCTTAGACTCTGAGTTATTGGTGCCTAAGATGGAGACAAAAAAAATGAGACAAGGAAAAAACAGTAAAAACAGCTTTTAGGTCTGTTTAGGTTTCTTACTGGCTTTTGAAGATGCTGAGTCTGATGGTGAGATATCAGAGGAGCCATCCCACTGGAGACGGGACATGATGAGTTGGCCATCAGACGCGTCATAGCCATCATTTTCCAGCATTGCATCCGAGTCGGGTAGTGTGGACCTATCAAACAAAATGTATGATATGACTCCACAGAGAAATGAACAGCAGAATAAGCACATGATATACTATTGAAGTGGTGATATTGTAACTTAAAGGTACAGATTTTCCAAAAATAAAACAATGAACATTTTTCTGTGCAAACAAACAATAGATGCTCCAGTCAACACTCACTTTCATTGCATTTTATCCATGAAATAAAAGTGAACATGTTAGTTTAAAGTTCTGCTTTGTCTGTTACATAATAGAAATCATAAGGGTTTGGAACAACATGAATGCGAGTATGACAACAAATGGATGAGCTATGATTAATGCTATATGAACCCCAGACCAAACAGTCAAAAGACTTGCTGATTTTGTCACCTATTATTCTACAAGTTAAAACATAATACAAGTTAATTTGACCATTATTAGAATTATTAAGCTAAAGCTTAAATGAGTTGATCTCAAGCTACAAGTCCGTCAGCTTGAGATACATTAGTGTAAATATTATGCTGAGTTAATGAATGAACAGAACTAGCACACTTTGGCATCTTCATTAAAATCTTCTTTACTACACAAAAAGTATAAACATTAATAAAAATGCATCACTCATTACAACCTAACGGCTGGACTGCTGTTTCCATGCAAGGCAAACACTTAACATCACATGAAAGAAAACGATAGTGGACTAAGCTGTACCACTCCTAATGGTATCTTCAATTCTAAATCCTAATGTTTATTTTCTGAACAGCTATTAAGGCTTGATGAACAAGAATTAAGAAATGGACAAAGGAAGGAAATAAGGGAAGAGGGTCGGTATGCTCATTCTTTCTGGCAGGGAGAAGTCAGGGTTGGGAAAAGGGGTGAAACTCACGCGGACGGCCCAAGGAGGAAGACCCTGACTGCCCTCCTCTGTTCGTCCGTGTGCTGGGGACACCGCTGGGACCTGCCAGGACACAACGTGGCATTACGCACTGCACCAGACACAATGACTGGGCGAGAGACTGAATGAACAGCGCCAGCAGGATTCGAGAGGGGACTCTAGGGTTAGATATTAGCGTTTAGGAATGAGGTTTGATGCTGGCTGATGTTCAAAAAGTCTCTTGCTTTGTAAAACAGGCAGTGCTTTGAAACAACATATGACTGTCCAATTGGGGAAGAATAGTGTACTGTTATGTCCAGTTGGAATGGAGACAGATTATTTCAATTAGACATTTGAAAGAGGCTGAATGACAGCAAAAAAAAACCTGATAACCAATCAACAAATTTGAATTTATATTGTTGCCAGTTGTGTTCCGTAAAATCAGTCCCAACACAACATGATCATTTCCATTCACACAAATGAAAAAGATCATGCCATCACATGCATAATCAGTCTATAGCACTAAAGCAGCACACACATAGACATACACACAAATACATAAACATCAGTATTTTATCCCTGAATGTAGCTGTTGTAGAGCCGAACCTGCTTATTAAAGTACTACTGATGAAATGTTTTTATTTTACAGATTCTTCATCACTGCTCGAGTATATATCACCACATTGTCATTTATACAAGACAATATTAGTGTTTGTATTAATGATCAGTATAAGCCTGTTTAAACATTCTAAAGAGCTACTGTCTAAATGTCGCTTAAGACCGGGTTAAACGTGACCTTAACAATAGATTCAAACAAGTTTGAAAACTGTGTGAAACTTTTCTCAAAGCTGGCTGGCAGAGCTTGGTGGCTGCACAGCACAATTAATCAAGTGATGGAAAACGCTCTTATTTTGAATGAAGGCTGGGTGTAATTACAGGTGCATTGGTAGTATGAATCACAGACATTATGATTATTGTTTACATGAGAAAATGTTTTTTTGCTTCACGTTTGTTCACAAATACAGAGTGAATTCTTACCGAGTACACATTTTCTTTGTGTGCTCTGACACGACCCCACATTGCTGAGGAAAGAGAGAGACCCTGTTAGCAAGATCATTTATGGAATTAGACCATATATCCGCCAATATCAGAATGTGTGTCATGTATCACTTAGCATCTTACATTAAATTATGTATATAAACTACACACAACACATACACATATGTTCTTAAGACAAATGTAAAAAAGGTCTGCAACTCTGGAAGCCATCTAACAACAAGCATTCCCTTTAAATAAAGGCTTAAGCTAAAATCTTTTACCGTAGTCAGTATAGACTGTAGTTCTTCAGGTCCCAGAGTCTCATAACTGATGCCAGAACTGTAGTTATACTGCAGGAGAGACAGTGCAACAGTAGTACTGTAAATACAGCAAGTGTGAAAGAGAGAAATTTGATTTTATTGTTATAAAGTGACATGTACTATATGATCTCACCTTGTAAAGGTCTGGATTTACACTACTGCTGAGCTCTCCTGTAATGAGAAGCAAATGAAGCACCCGATTTCTCATGATGTTAATCAGCTGAAAACTAGATTTAATCATAAAACTCACCATTCTTGTGCTTTAGAGATTTGGACCTCCTAGGAGAGTTTGGATTCTGAGACACACAAACACCTATTTGTTATTTTACTAAGAACAATTAATTAAAATACAAAGCATAATTATTATTAACATAATTTTACGTCTCAGTTTTTATACCTTTTCAGACTTTCTCTTTTTGGCTGTGGGAAAAAAAATAAAAGGTTTATGAACGATTATCAATACTACCAATCAAATACTAATGTGACAAGTGACAAAAGAGAACTCACATTTCTTTTCTGAACCATAGGACCAGTCATTGTCATTGATATCATCATTGTCTTCCTGATCGCTTTCCGACTTGCTCGTATTGTTGCTGTTGGCTATTCTGCAGAAAGAACAAAACAACAGATTGTGTACATATTTCAAGTAAGTAAAGCAGTGACATCACAGCCCTTGTTTCTGCCTCAGCTGACCTGCGGTTGGCTATTCGGCTGCTGTTGCGGCCCATCCCAAGACACTTCTCCAGATGAGGAGCAAAGCGAGAGGCTGCGATACTCCGGCTACAGTTGGGACATACGCACTCCTTATTCTTCCATTGGTTGTACACCTGCCCAAAGATGTCTACACCTGGTTGGTCCACTATTTCTACATCAGACAGACAGTAGGATGTAAAGATTTAAAACCCAGGCTTTAGTAACAAGAAATGAAGAGATCATTTATAGCATACTCACCGAAATCCTTCATGCTTTCTTGGTCTGTTTCATCCAGGAAGAAATATCCCTGTTTCACTGCCCTGTGCACCTCGAAACACAGCCCCAAACATGCATCCTCCACCAGGTCTGAGTAAACGTCATGAGCCAAGGCCTGCAAGAGGAAAAAAAGGTCAATTTAACAGCTGCTCTATGGTAAAACTGTTTACGCTCAATATGAGGAAAGTTTCATTTACTCTTTACCTCCAGCTTGGTGTTATCCAGGCCTGACAGAGACATATCCTCCATTTTCATTTGAAACGACTATTCTAGGAAAACCTCATCTTCCACGTAACAGATAAAATGGTGGAAAACACTAAAAAACACAAAAGAATTACATTACAATCAAATGTAATTTTCTGCGTAAGGCACATCAGGTAATCGAACCATCGACACTCAAAAGGATGTCATTCGTATATGCCATTTCCTGATAGACAAACGGAAGACTTAAATATATTTTCCTTAAAATGCGCATAATTTTACACGCATCTAGCATGTTCATACCATCATGACAAATAAGTTCAATAAAATAAGGTATTTGTTTAGGTGGGGAACAGAAATCCACCAGCAAAAAAAACCTCAACCAATTTAAATAAAACAAAACATTAATTCATAAACATTAGGTTTAGATTTAAACATTATAAATTTGACAGTTTGCCGCATGCTGCGATTGTAAACACGACTGTCGCACTGACATATTTTCTATACGCTAGACTTCCCATAAAAGGGAGGATTTTAACAACATTGTATCAGATTTTCCCGCCACAATGTAATAATGTAACTCGTTAAACTTCCGCCGCCAAACAGTAACGCGTATTTGTAGCGCTTGTGTATTGTGTTTATACTTACCGAGACTGAACGGGCCGGGTCGTGTCATTCACGAACCTGATGCTCTTTAAATTAATCACGACAGAGAACCGACATGTTCAAAGCGAAAGCCTACATATAAAAATGACGTAAATATTTTGTTACGAAAACGTTTACGTTAATCGTTGAAAAGTCGCTCGAGCACAGATGATGTGAGATAATAATAGCGCTGCCATTTTGGCCGCTGTCAGACATCGCTAGTCAATAACCGATCTGAGTTGACGCGCCGATTAAGCTGCTGCCTAGAATTACAATTCTATACAGTTCAAAGAAAAACACGATAAGAAAAAACGCAATGAAACAGTTTGAAGCGTTTAACAGGTTTATTTGCCCAAATTGTAAATAGCAGGGATATAACATTTCTTGCTATAGAAAATGTCCAAATTTTTCAAATCTGTAGTACAAATTTAAGATTTAAATTTTTTTTATTCTTTTGACATTTCTACAAATAAACAAACCTGGGCAAGGGGCAAAAACTAAAACTTGCCAAATTAAAAACGTTTCCCCAACTGACAAACAAACAATTTGGCTAAAGCAGTAAATTGCTTAACCAGCTGAAAAAACGCAGTAATGTTCACTCAATATAAAGAAAAAAAAACAAAGCCATATTTACAAATACCTTACAACAGCGCTGAACCCAACCCAAGACTAATTTCAAATCTCAGAATCCTATAAAATATCAACATATTTTGTAAGGTCGACTGGAAGTTCTCCTATTCTGGCCCATCACTTAAATCATGAATTTTCAATTTTTTTAACAACATGAACCAGAAACATAACATTCTACATAATTTCATACTGGGCACTAAAATAGAGATTAAATACTTTACTTTTCAGTACTTTTCCAGCTGTGAAAAGATGACGTTTTAAACATTTGCTTGGCGTCATTTTTTAAATAAATATTTTTGAATTTGCCCAATGCTCTTTAGAGGGAAAATGTTCATTCGATGCCCTTCATCTTCAAAACAAAAATACACAGAGTAAAAGATTGTAGCTCCTGTCAAAAGCAGGGATCTAAATTTAGCAGCAATTTCTGGCCAGGACATTGAAATAAGAGAACATACCAGTCACCATCAAAACTGTTCATATATACATAAACACGCAGCAAATAATGGTACCCCTCTTCTAAATAAAACATCTCCATTACATTCCTTGAGCTGGTGCATTGACAAACCTTTAAAATTACAGGGTGATGAATGAAATGTAGAAATTCAACAAATACTGAAAGAACATTGGGCTTGTGAGCCTGGGATTTCTCTTAAGTGCACTGAATTGTGGGGTAGCTCATGTCCATCATATTTAAAACATAACAATCAAGTTGTAAAAAAGAAAACCAAATAAAAACCAAATAAAAAACAGTGGTTAAAAAGAAGAAATCAGCTTTAAAATAATCAATCACTTTTAACAGGAGAAAAGATTTGGTGCCCAGTCTGTGAAAAACAAAACAAGACGTTTCTGAAAGAACTTTGCTCATGTATGCAAACAATTAACTCATGAACTGCTCATTATGTAACATCATGTTATCTGAACAGCTAACTCAATTCCATCTGCTGTTCTGTGACTCCCACAACAAAATTGCAAAACAGCTACGGGCAACGTTCCTATAACAGGATGAAAAACAAATAGTTCATTTTCACCTTTAACCCCCCCATCAGAATCAGGTAAGGAAAGTGCGTCACGAACGAGACGTGACCTGCTGGGTCCATGCAGCGTCATTCAAAATGGCTTCATTGCTCCTGAAAATACCACATTTTTTTGAAGCAAAAATAAACACCGAAATGGAGGGAGTAGGAGAAGAGGAGCCTGCCATGGAACAATGCTAGAAGAAAAAACAGGAGGTGGTACAGATGGAGATTAGGACATCAGACATTCTTCAGAGTGCAATTATTTGGTCCCCTGTACCTTCCAAAATGCAAAACTAAGAGAATCTTTGGCTCCTTTACGAGAAAGAAAACGGCACCAGGTGCTTTCTATGTCCTCTTTTATAATTGTGAAACCTTTATATGATAAACACGTTGCATCCTAATATGCCTTATACAATGACTACAAGCCAATATCAGAGCTCTACACTCTTTTCTCTGATCTGCAGAAGAGGAATTTAGAGTAAACATCCTTGTGCCCATGAAATTTGCTTACAACACTTGTCAAGCAAATTTAGAGAGGGTGAAACAAATAAAACGCAGAAGTCCAGGAAAGCGGAAAGAAGTGAAGCAGAGGAATAGACAGTGGATGAAGTGAGCGTAGATGTATTACAGTGGGGTGAACTTCCTCTGGTGGTGGACAAGCGCAGTGCAGAGCAGGCTCAGACCCCTGCGTTCATGGCTCAGATCACAGCATTTTTGGCAGTCTGTGGGCTCAGCCTGACTCGGCTCTGACTCAGTCCGAATCTGAACCCGAAGAATCGTCAGAGTTGGAGTCACTGCTGCTGCTTTCTGATTTATTTTCTTTATCATCTGCCTCTTCATCCTCGTCATTCTGAAAGTTAAATTTTTTGTTTGAGCACATGTATGCATATGTCCCGTAAAAGAACAGTAATCGGCATGCTGTAAAACTTACATCGTCGTCGCCATCATCATCGTCATCATCACTATCATCTCCAGTCGATGATCCATCATCAGATTCCTTCTCCTTGTCGTCGTCGTCATTATCTTCGTCATCCTCCTCCTCCTCCTCCTCCTCCTCCTGCTGCTGTTGCTGCTGCTTTGAAACCTTTAAAGGAAACAGTTAAAAGTCACGTGACACCAACCAATCACAAAACAAAGCTAAAGAATCCTGAACGTGTATAAACTGGTTGATGATTTCAACTTCTACACAAATGATTTAGAAATTGTCTCTTTTAAACATTTATTGTACTCACCGATCGTTTGGCTTTGGCTGGAACTTTAGCAATGGTGCCACCTGGTTTTGCTGTACTCTTCCTCTTCTAAAGTTTAGGAAAAAATAAAGCGTTTATACAATGCAGTCTATATAAAATAGTTTTCAGAAATTCATCTTACTTTGATTCTTCAATCATTAAAGCAGAAATGAAGTAAACTGAAATAAACTGTGACAGATGTGTAAAACGTGTTTATCTCGACTTACCATTGAATGATATTCTTTATACGTAGCTCTCTGTTGTAATGACAGACTCTGTGAAGGACAAAATTAGTTGCATGTTTACATGAGCTTATTTATTAATCAGGTGGCGTAACTAATACATTGCATAAAACACCAAAGCCAGAGTAAATAAGATCGTAATTTAGTACCGAGAGCCACTGCTCCAGTAGCACTTTGTACTCTCTCTGTTTTTCCACTGCAATCCACTTGTATCGCTCTTTCTCTTTCAAAGGTAGTGCCTGCCAGCGGCCCCCGATCTCAGTCATTCGCTCTTTCATGGGCAGGTGGTTGAGCTCGCCGTTTGACAGCATCTCCTGAGAAAACTTCTGATAACCGTTCCTGCAAATGCGTGTGAAGAAAACATGGTTAGTCAGGGCACAGCATTGCTGCAGAGAATTATGGGTAAAACACAGAAATAAACTTACGAGGGCGGTTTCTTAGGCTCCCCCTCAAATTTCATTTTCTTTCCTGTGGAGATGACAGGAGCGGGGGATCGCATCTCACTCAGCTCTCTCTGCAGGAGACAGAGGAAAAGAATAATTGGTTGAAAAGGTACAGCAAGACATGATTGATGAAGAAACCTTAAAAAGCAAACAACAAATTCATTCTTTGACAGTAGCATGAAGGAAAGGATCACAAATCAAATCTCTGAAATGGATTTGTCTCACCTCATATCTCTTCTGGTCCTCTGCAGCCTTCTTGATCCACATAATCTTCTCTTTCTTCTCCATGGTGTTCCACGTAGACTCCATAGCCTTTTCAGCTTTCGCTCTATCACCCTGACGAACCAAAGAAAAGGGTGACAAATGCAATAGTTTACACCATATTGCATGCATTTGTGTGGGCTGGAAGGGGACAAGACGTCCTTACATTGTTTAAACATTGGAATAATGCAAAGTGCATAAAACTTTTATAAACCTTGCATACAGACTTATTATTACAGGATATCCACCAACCCCTACATAAAAGGGATTTTTGTATTTCTGATTCCATACCTTGAATCGGGCAAGATAGTCTCCAATGACACTCTGTTGCCAGATTTCCTGAGCTGTTTTGGGTGTTTCAGGTAGTTTGCCTTTCTCCTCTTTAACCTGCTTGTCCGCATTGGCCTTCAATGTCATCTCCAGATTTTTATACTTCTCCTATAGAATGATTTAATAAGATAATAAACACACACATGACACTCGAAATAAAATTACACATCTAACATATAACTGAGAACATATAACATATAACACAGGAATGTGTTGTGAATACCTTTTTCTTCTCCGTAAGCTCGTTCCACATGCGGGCCAGTAGTCTCGTGAGCTCCATGTCAGATAGATCGGGTCTTTCCTGTTGAAGTTTCGGGCGCTTCTCTTCCGAAAATATAAACATTGCTGACACTGGAGGCTTGGGCTTCTCTAGACTGGACTGTTAGGGCAAAAGATAAGAACAAATGACATGAAACAAAGCATAAGGCTTCCAAAATACTTTATGATACTTGATGGTAGTTCCATCAAGTAACCTTTACAGCTGGACTTACATTTGCCTTTTTCTTTTTAGCAGCGTTGGCCTTTTTGAAGCTTCCCATCTTCTGTTCTGACAGTATTCTCTGCTGTTCCTCTTCAGAGATACTCTGGAACACAGAGTAACAGAAACCATTTATAAAAAAAGCAAAAGAAAATAGCAAAATACCACATGGAGCAAATACTACACAGAGCTAGGCCAAGTTCACTGTAATACTTACCAATAAGTAGCGATTCATCTCGACCTCGTATTCTTTCTTTTTCTAAATCAAGAAGAAAGTATGCAAAATGACCATTTCCATCTACATCCATTTATATAAATTCATATTTATGTTTAAAGGTGTTTATTTATGAACGGAGACAGACAAAAGTGCTACAGACCTCCTCACAGCGTTTTTGGTAGGCATCCTTCTCGTTTTGTTTGAGGACTTTCCAGCGTCTGCTGCATATGACCATACGTTCTGTACTGGGAGTGTCTTTCATACCAGACATCAGCTCAGCACAGAACATTGAGTAACCATTGCTAACAGAAAAAAAAAAACACAAAAACAATTACTAAAACTGTATGCAGAACTTTTGCATGGGTGGAAAAGAACTTGTTAAACTATTTTGTTAAGTTGAGAATGTGACAGAACTCACGATGGGGGTTTGTCTGGCCGCCCGTCAAACTTGTCCTTTAGCTGTCTCTCTGCTTTTGTCAGAGTGGATTTAATAATGTCCTCCTCCGACATGTTCGACTCCGGATGCAGCTGGATGTACTCGCGCATCTTCTCCTAAAGCGGGATGGGAAAGAACAAACATTTAAAGAAACATTCGGCCTCCTCTGGATATTATGCTGCATGAGTTGAGAAGAATCCTCACCGCATACTGTTTCAGCTGTTCCAGCGATTTGCTGATCCATTTCATCCTCTTCTTGTCCGAAAGCTGCAGCCACTGCTTCCCAAGATGTTCCTTGATATCTTTGGTAGTCCCCTATCAAGACACAGAAATGTTGCGTTTCACCATCACTGTGCATAAAGACACCAGCAGTAGTTTGTTTGCGAGTCTGTTTTGTTGTGTGATCTCACATCTGGGTGTGTTTTGAGAAAGGCTTTCTTCTCATGGTTATACCACAGCTGCTGGGGTGTCTTGGGCTTCTCTGGACCATTAGTCTTTTTGTTCATGTTTTCTAGTAGGTCTGGATGGTCCTCCCTGATCAGACACACATAAATGAGCCTATTTGTAAGAAAATATTCTTACAAAATTTACAAATGCAAACATGACAGTCCAATATCAGTAGTCTGCTTACTTGAACTTGTTCATGTTCAGCAAGAATTCCCCCTTTTCTCTGAGAAAATCGTTCACGTATTTCTCCTGTTGACAAACAGGCAACCCAGTCAAAACTAAACAGCTTTTGTTGACAGATCAAGAAAGGCACCAATCAAAACAACAAGGGATCCAGAGCAAACAAAATAATGATTTCTTATAAATACTTTTGCACCTGAACAGCACATGCCTCTTAAATCTATATATTACAGACTCTTTTTAATGTTTAAAGTCAAATAAATTCACTCACTTTTTTACGCTCTGGGAGCTCTTTGTATTTTTTGGACAGGATTTTTGTGAGATCCAAGTTGCTCATCTCTGGATGTAGCTTAGCATACTTGGCCCGCTTTTCCATAAAGAAACGGAAATACGGCGTCAACGGCTTTTTGGGGAAGTCAGGGTGTTTCTGTAATGAAACATACAGTCAAAGTTGAGAACGTCACTTTAGTCAAAGCTAATAATGCACAGCTTTGGCTCCAGTCACAAATTTTATGAAACCAACATTTTTAAGATTGAACAGTAAGATCTACCTTTAGTTTCTTTCCTTTATAGGGATTTTTGACATAGTCCTGTGCATCTACGATCAGCTCAGTGAGGGTGCGGAACTTGCGAATCTGAGTGAAAAAGAGCCTATTTTAATGCAACAACTACATTTATAATCTTCATTTTACAGCTTCTCACATTCAAACCACCCAATAAAAATTCCAAAACTAGTATATTTTTATATTATATTATACAAAAAAATATAATCACCATACCTCTCGTGACACCTCCTGCCATTTCTGTTTGCACATATCTGCAGAGTATGGGAGGAACGCCACTTTCTCCCAGTCTAGATGGGACTCAGAGGTCTTGTACTTGGCTTGATCCTTCTGAGGTAGGTTTACCATCATGGCCTCCAAAAGCTTTAACAAGTCATCCTGTTCCCAAACTTTAACAATAGAGAGTAACAGAAAACATTTTTGCACAGCACATGTCAAGTAGACTAGAAAAATCATTTTGAACATTTGAAGTATGAATATGTCATCTGAATATGTTCCCTACCAGCTTCTTTAGCTGCTGAATCCATTTCTCCATTCATTGTTTGGAATCACTATAAGAAATATAACAAATGAATAAATCTGAAAGTTTTTTTTCATGAAAATTATTGCATCAAACTATAGTTGATAAATTTGATTGTAGTAAGTTTGAAAAATCTATCTATCGTTCGCTCATTGTAAGTTTCAAAAATAATATTTTTTAATGTGGGAAACAATTAGCAAGCCGTTATAATGTGTGTTGAAAAGAAAAGAAATGATTCAATAAAAAATATATAAAACACGTTTTTACGTGAAAAACAAATCGCTGCCTGAAAAGTGGATTTAAAATCCAGTCCGACACATAACGCTTGATGTTCATTATACCGCCCCTAAGCGTTTACGCTCCATCGTGAGACAGAGCTCATTGCTTGTGACGGTTTCAAATCTCAAATAACTCTGCAGTCGACACAAGCAAGCGCAGGCAATCCGTGTAATCTTCCATTTTGTCTAGTGTACTAAGGCTCGAAACGGCTTCTCCCGCTCCTTTCCGGGCTTTTCGGGCGAGCATTTCATCCACTCGGTCAAAATGGAGTATATTTTCGACGGACGAGTGGATACTGGGAGGTACTACAGGAGGAGGAAGGAGCGTTTTGGGCGATAGGCAGGCAGCTGCTGCAGACGGACCAGCTGACCACGGATCGGGATCTGCTTTCGGTCTTCGTCGAGAGGGGAAACACAGCCAGGGATCATCATGAGTGACTGCTACAGCTTGCAGCACCAGTGTCTGCCTCCAAACCGACGGGGCGCGGGTCTCCGCTTCCGCCATGGACAGACTTTGGGTCTGTCATTGCGACTATATAGAGTTTCGCTTGCTCGAATAAAACGCATACGTGTGGATGGCTAGCCAAAATATAATGCGATTTCGCAAATCTAGCTGAATTAGTCACAAAATGTGTCACAAAAGAGTGTTTTTCCACAAGCTAGGCGTCGCCGCTGCAGTGCGTGTGTAATGGCGGCGCGTGAGCCAGTACAGCCCAGCTTTAAAATAGACACGGGCTGAAGCTCTGGGGGCATTTTTACCCTCCTGAAATGTTACTGGAACTGTGGATGGCGTGACAAACAGACCCCACCACGGCAGAATGGGGGTTTAATGACCCAGAAATGCGCAAAATAGCCCACGGGTAACATTTAAGAGTTAAAGCGCATTAATTTGAAACAAAAGCTTAAAAGCTGTGTCTCTTACGTTTAAAAAAACACATTTTAAGAAGGTCGCAATTATAGATTTATTTATTAATAAACGTTCAAATTTGATAATATTGTTACAACAAAAACTTTATAAACCTGTCCACCACAACGTGCATTTTTTTTAATGTTTTCTATTCATTGTTAAAATACTGATTTAACTTAATATTACGTTCAACGACAGGTATTTATCGTATCACAAACGTTTAAAGTGCTTATTCTTACATATCTGACTATAAATAAAATACGTTAGCGGTTTAAAAAAGTGTGTCTTGTTAAACCGACCTACGCTTTGACCTACACCGGAGCTAGCCGGCTGTAACTAGCATTGAATCCCCCCTCCAACCCTGGTGATAGCTAAAACCAGCTTTGTTAAAATAACTATAATATGATCCGAATTTTATTTTTAAAATGTTATTTCCTCACACATCTTGTGATTGATGTTTAAAATTACCTCTTACCGTAAAGAAATTTGGTTGTTTACCCCGACTTTCGACTGACGAAGAACACGGGGCCGAAAGCGAGGTGCGTGCAGCCGTATGGCGGCGAATGGCAGCAGGGACTTCAAAGACTTGAAAAATAGAAATGAAAGAAATATACAGTTAGTTTCAGTAAATACGATGCGGCTAAAGTGAAATAGCCACTGACGCGTTAAATCAGCTTAGAAATGCAACCAGCCCTTGATCAAATGTATTGTTTTCATCCTAGTCACAATGGAAAAATGTAACAGCCGAGAACGATACGCTTTACTGGCGTGTCGACTGTTCTAGAGCCGCCATGCTACCTTCCACACATGCTGCAAGCCTAATTCACCCCAACCGAAAGAAAGCGATTCTAAATTGTAAGCTTACGCTCGAAACTTACCGGATTTGCTTCTCAAACACACATAAACGATAAACTGACGACTGTGATCGCGAACTTTGCCTCCACGAAGGCAAGATAGGCGCAGGCGAAAACAAGCCCACACGGTGAGATATATAACCGTGCTCCCTGATGGCGAACCAGAAGCGGCTGGTTCTTCCCTCCACGAGCCTCATGGAGTCTCGACTCGGAAATGAAGACAACCGCAAGGGCTCCAAACAACAGCGGAGGTGCTCTTATTCGCGTTTACTTAGTTATGTTAGCGGGTACTTGAGTTAGAATTTAACACGGCGAAAGGTAATGATAGATACACAGAGGATGTTTTCCCCCAGTCACAGGACGGGAAATTCGGGTAAGGCGACCTCGGAATGTACCGTGCCTTGTAATAAGTCAACGCGAATTTAACAGAGACGGCTTTACAAAATAATCTACGGAAGCAAACGATTTAACAAACTAATTCAAGGTTTTGATTTTTGTGTATCTAAGGCGATTTTTTTCAATGTTTGTTTACCAATCGGTTGATAGGATGAGGCGCTGGTTAGACCTTACCTGTCGCTGCTTGTGTGTGGAACTGGTTGTGGAACAAGGGGAGGGTTGAATGTTAGCCAGCACTGCGCCGCCGGTCCAGGGCACGGGCGCTCCAGTCCCCGCAGAGCTGAGAGACTTCCCCCCGCCTCCATCTCTCTCGCTCTCCTTCCAGTCAGCGCGCAGCTCTCTCGATCCGCTCATTTCTCTTTCCAGGAGACATCCGCATTTTCAATCTCTCCCCTTGCTTGCAGCTCTCATCACGGAGACTCGCCGGGTTTCGCTTCCATTTGGATTTTGAACTCGGAGCTTCTGTCACGAGCTGCCTAGGCGCTTTCATCATACCCCGCACAAGCACGCAATACTCCTTTTTTTACACGTTTGTTGACTAACCCGATGGAAAGAAATGTTTAATAAAGTAAATGTTATGATTAATTTTTTGTTGTTGTTGTTGGTTTATTTATTTTTTAATAAAAAGTGAAGCATTCCTGCATTTTTTATTACATAAAGTACATGCAAGCTGTAAAAAGTGGAAAGTTGATAACTTAATTCATCTTTTCAATATTTTCAGTCCAGCTCTGACAGCTACATCTTTTGGCCACGTTAAATAATTAAACCCCACCTTGTGTGTTTGTGGGCGTCACCTGCGACGTCCAATCAAGACGTGATTTGGTAAAAACGTGATTTTCCAATGAGCGCACAGATTCGTTAAAACATCATAGCGGTGACGTGCTCGTTTTATTGGAATACCATTAGGTGTGTTTGACTGGCTGCGACACTGCGCAGACTGACCGCAGTATGACGTTGAAGTACCGCGAGAGCAAACCTCTCGCGGTACATTGATGTCATTCTTCAGTCGGTCTGCGAAACGCCCGTCTGCTACAGTCTTCTGTGTATTATTCCTGCTATCTGCAGGAGAATGTGTAAATATGTTACATCTGAGACTGGTCTACACGTACCAATTTAGGACAGGAGGATTTAATGTGGACGTTTTAAAGAACTTTATTTAATAAACGAGTGATAAAATAACAGATCAAATATACATAACTATTCAGTTATACCCACAGGTGTCAAATCTTTGCAATAGTAGATTATGCTAACATTCTGTAGTCATAGGCCTATTATATTTACAGGTATCACTGTCCCTGAAAATTGTCAAACAATAAAACTATTATGTGAAATATAATGGCACATTTTGCATCAACATCATTTGTTAAAACAGGATGTGATTTACATTCAAGCTGGTAAACAATATATTCACAGGTGTGACAGATGGTGTCACACACTGACATTCGTTTTTTGTATTTTGCATAAAACCCTAAGCACATTAAATAAATAAACACTGTGATGTATAAAGGCAAAAAAAATCTAAGGCACACAAACACACAAAAGGAATAAAAGCAAAAGTATTTTCTGAAAAAATGTGTGATAAACAAACTATGGAATGTATATAAACAGTTTGTGAATTTTCTGTGTACACTAATTGCATTGTAAAACTTTCATAATATAAAGACATAATATGCCTGATCCGATTGTTAAGCTAAAATTGTTGCTTTAACAGTTAAAATGTATAAGCAAAAGATTCCTATGTAATGCACACAGTAATACAAAGTGGCTTGGAATCCAGAATCAGAAAGTTGTATTTTGGTTATTTTAGGGTTGTTTTAGTTGTCCTCATCATCAAACTTCACATTGGCATCATCTGCATCCAGCTGCAAAAGAGTGACATAACGTGAAGTAACAACGTACAGTAAACCAGACAGTCCTGTGATATGTGATATATGTGCATATGATATGGTATATGACATCATAGCAAAATTCTGTGTTAAATTGGATTATAACCATCGCTAACTATTAATTATAAAATGCCAAAAACTATAATATTTAAATTACTAGGCATATTTTTTATATATAAATGTAGGTATTTATAAGTGCAGATATTAAATAAGTGATAAAGGGTTAATATAAAGTATCAGTTTTGGCTATACATAAGATACTTACGCATTTCATCTCCATGACAGTAAAGAGACGACCGGTCATGAGCATTCGCAGAGGGATAGTGAGGATTAGGATAAATGGCAAAGCAAGTGAAAATGCACTAGATTTCACCACCCAAAGAATCGCCAAGCACATGACCTGGATCAAAGTGTATAGGTGCATGTGCATAGTTGGCACCTGTAGAGAAACAGAAGGAGAGATCTGTGGATCTGATGGATAGACATAGAGACAAAAATGTGGACACTCATGGATTACAGGTATGTCTGAGCCCCTTAACTTTATTAAGGACTAATCTTAATGTTTATGTAACCAAAATTGGGCCCTATTTTTCAACATGATATTGCCCTCTGCACAAAAAAGCTCTATAAATGAATGATTCATGGATGAACTGGAATGTTGACTGTAAGCCAGGCCCCATTATTCAGAAATAATGCCTGACCTCACCACAGCCATCCAAAAGCCTTCCAAGACCAAAGGCTATGATTTTGAAGTTAAGTGCTCAAGACACACATATGGTTGTAGGGAATGCAGTACAGATGTTCTGCAGTTTCTTATTAAAATATCTTACATGATTGACAAATGGAACAGATGGATGATGCTTTTTTGGTGTAATGAGGAGAAGCATGCGGTCCCAAAGCTGGATGCCACTCAGTGAAGTGATACCCATATAGAGGAAGATTCCAAACAGAGCAGTCATAGGGATCATCTTCAGGATAGGCTCCATCAGAATGGAGGCCCCTGCGAATAAAGTATATATTATTATACTATATATTTTCATGTTTTACAATATGATCTGTAATAGCTGTGGCTTGTGTTGTTTGTTTACACATTTAATGTCACTACAACAAAGAAAGATGGAACTTACCAACCAATACCGCCACCAAAATTCCACTGACCCTCTGTTCTAACACCCGCTCAATCTGTGGTCTGGTGCCTTTGGTCATGACAGTGAGGGCGTTGGCATGGGTCACAGATCTCACTGTAGCAGCACTAAGCCAGGGGACACCGAAGATAGAGCCGACTCCACCCAGGAGCACCAGAAGGAGAAGGTCAAAATGGAAACCAGAGCCCTTTACCATTTTTCTCTCAGGTTTACTCACAATCAGCCTGGATGGGTGGAAAATGTTAACAGATTAAACCAATGGCATAGCAACAATTAAATCTTAATGATCTTGAGAATAAAGAATCTAGCATCTACACCCAAGAGTGTTACTGCTACTGTTATATTTGAATATCTTTATAAGTAAGGCACTCACGTGGTGATTTGGGACTCAAGGAAAATAAGGATGAACACCAGTAAGGCAGGAACAAAACAGGCAAACATCATCCAGACTGGGAAAGGCTCCTTCTCGCCCAGTGGATTGATGATCCATCCTCTGACATTGGGATTGGACACGGTCAGACCCTTTGGCACCACCAGTTTCTAAAGCAAAATAAGAAACAAACATATTTACCATGACCTTGCTTTGATATTTTTTTAAAGTCATGATTCAAGCAATCTTAGTTCATTTATGAGTTCGAGACATCAGAGCAAAAGAGAGCATTTTTATGCACATCCAACAGTGGATATTATTCTAACCTGAGTATAGGCATCCTTAATGCTGATATCCACAGCGATCATGAAGAAGATGGCGATAGGAACGCCGAAATCTCCAATCATCCGACGGATCTGATGACATAAAGTGTTTTAATATTACCCATGCCTAAAATATTAGCTTTTATTTTATTAAGTACTTCTAGTAAAGATGATACACTATGCAAAATATTACACTATACTGTAAAAAAACTCTGCTATGCTATGACAAGAATCTTGCTATGATACATGCTATGACAAGAATCTTTGTTCATATGGCCACAATCCAACTCGCTAACACGGGTAACAATTTGTGCTTTAAACATGGTTAAAATACACAACCTACTGGTAATTACCGGTAGATGTATTTTTTTGCAGTAGTACTGCTTATAATATAATTTTTAAGGAACGTGCTGTTGTGGTACAGACTAAGCAGTATAAGAGTTCTCAAATTAACAGGGCATACTTACAGGGCCAGGGAGGAAGACTCCAGTTTTAAATCCACGCAGAAAGTATGCAATGAAGAAACAGCCAAACATAAGGCACATGGAGAGCAGAGCTGTGTTGGGGTACGCCCTCTCTATTACTTCATGGTGCTCGGTAATATTGCCATCAGAATGTTTAGTGATGTTGACCTTTTTAACAGGGTGAAAGGGGTCCTCCATGCTCTCGTTTAAATGATCGTAGTTCAGAATCAAAGGGTGTGCGTTGAAAATCTAAAGGGTTAAAAAGGGTTTAATATATGCTCTGAAAAAATTCTGTAATTAGTCTTTGTGCATGTGTGGAACCATGCGTACCCTAATGAGCTTAGCAAATGTCTCGTAGATGAAAATGAGAGAAATCAAGATGGAGAAGATCTCCTGGGTGAAGCGCGAGATGAAGCGAACGAGGAAGCTCCCTTCTACCGCCATGATCACCACCACAATGATGATCAACCACATGCCCACCCAGACACGGCCCACGATGTACTCGAAGCCATTAGACTTGCAGAACTGAATAGGAAACATGTTTAGAGTTTAGATGCCTAAAATGACAGTTTTTTTAAATGATATTTATCACTGTAAAAGCATCACCTGAAAAAACGCCTCTTCAAACACCAACAAAGGACCCGTAAACCCAATGATCAGAACCGGCTGAGCCGCAAGCAGACAGAAGATGACACCCTGCACGCAGGTCGAGATCATCATCTCAGAAACTCCCATCATGTGCTCAGTCTTATCCGCTAGTATAAAGATCAGGATCAAAGACACAAAAAAGTTAATGTCTTTCTTTTAAAAAGATTTGAAAAGATTTTTACTTTGGAACAGGACGACTATAAAGATTGAACTATTTAACTATTTTCACAGCATTTGAAAAAGATCAAATTTTAATGTGTAATTAGTAATTGCTTGCAGAGTATATACTCACCCAGCAGTCCTCCAAATGTAATAGCAGGAGAAAGGGCAGCAAAATAGATGAAGATGACAGCAGACAACACTTGAGGGTTTATGGCATCCGTGAAGTCGCTGAGGTAATGCTTGTAGCGACGTTTAATGTCTTTGATCATACCGCCAAACGGATAGCCGGTACGGGCCAATGGATCCTCCCGGGGCTTCTCGGGTCCAGTTGGGACTTAACAAACAAGTAAATGTAATACAGTTAATTACATTTCAGAGATCAGACTAGGACAGAAATTTGCAGAACATGATTAAAATGTTGAGGTGAGATGTAAGCAAGTGACCTCAAGTAAAGGCCTTTACTTGTCACCAAATTGGTAATCATTTTAAACTTGAGAAGAACACTGAATTTAAATTTTTAAAGTGGATTCTGTAATCATGACTAGTTTAATATTGAATATGTGGAATTTTTGGCATTTTCTTTGCTGATTTTGGGGAAAATACATGTAAATGATGTAAAATGTATTGACATTACTAAAGCATGATAAAATTAGCCAGTATAATTAATAAACAAACACAAATGGGTATGTGCTGATCTCTGTGTTTAGCATTTGAAGTTTAATTTGAACTTGGCCTTATATCTGACAAAAACCCCTCATTATCCTATAAAACCTAACCTCGTCCCCCAACCATCAGTCGGGTGTCATATGGGCGGACCCTCTCACGCAACATCTTCTTTTGGAAGTTGATGATTGGCTTGAGCATAACCTCATCCTGGATTTCTGTGGGTGGGATTACAATGCTGCAGTCCATGAAATCTGCAATGGCATCAGTCAGATCCTTCTCATTTGTGGCCAAGTAAGCCTCCAGAGAGAACACCTGTCAGTCGATACGGGTTGAAGATGTTATAACAGGTATAGTCATTTAATTTACATTTGATTCTATTTTATTCAAATCAAATTGAACCTCTTTATTTCTTCCTTACCCAGTCAGCCATCAGTGTCGCCATGGCTCGGCCGCTCTCATGGTAATCCAGACCGCTGTGACTGGGACCCACCAGGAAGAAGACAAAGCGAACTGGGATCGGAGCTTCCAAAACTCCATCCATCACCACTGAATCCCGCAGACGTGCAAACGCTACCACTGGTTTCTGAAGGTTCTCCACCACGCCTTAAGAAAGACAAGAGCATTAAACATACTGGATTGGAAATTAGATGATAAATCTCACAGAATAAAAAAATACGTTCTCTCACCTGATAAAACAACAGAGGCCTCCACACGATCAACCATGTCTCGCTGAAAAACAAAACCATTAAAAATCAGTACTGGAGATTGACAAAGCAACATGCTAAAAAAGGATGGATGGATGTGCATGGATGGAGGAAATGTTACCTGTTTGGTGACTGAGAATGTTTGCATCTCGATGTCTCCAGCACCAGAAGGTGAAGTATCCTCCAATTGACTGTGAGGCAGAAGTAATGTACAATGACATGTCAATACCGCAAACACATTTACACAAATACAGACTTTTTTCTCTCAGAAAATAAGGGACTACAAAGACATGTAATTTACCTGCGCTTGCGTTGCAGAATTGCCAGAAGAGCATCATGATCAGTGGGGCGAATCTCTTTTTTGAGCAGTAGTTGCTCCACCATCATCTGAGCAATGCTTGCTAAGCTGCTATCATCAACATCCAAAAGCACCGCTCCTAAACACATACAAAGCATGGTAAATATTACAATATTACCAACATGAAATTCTATAATTGTGAAATCTTATTTGCTTCATGTGTGCATTTTGATGGTTCATGAATATAGTTTATCATCATTTATCACCAAAATAATGATTTAATCATCCATTAAATTTCCGTGCACATTCTCTTTTAGCATTTTTACACTTGAGGTGTGTAAAAGTATCTAAAAGACAGAAGAAAACTATTATTCCGTTTCTCACCTGTGCTCATGACCTTACGAAGCTGAATGAGGCTTTTAAAGGTGAGGTAGGAGATGTGGGAAGTGCCCCACTGTTGAGTGGTGGGACTAAAGTTCTCCTCATAACCCACCCAGCGTCCCATTTCCTGCCATATCTCTCCCTGAAGCTCGTTCAGCTCAACATACGCCTGATGTGGACCAACAAAATATTAGGTGTTTTGCAAAGAGATTACAGATAATGTGAGTAAATGAATTAATGAATACAGCATGTATCACCTCTGCATCTCCTCTCTTGATGGCATTGGTGTTGGTATTTCGAGCAGCTGAAAGAGGAAAAGCGAAAGAATTAGGAAATAAAAGAAGTGATAGATGTGCTCCTTGCTTAATCCAGACTGTGATAGTTTACTGTTGTTAACTGGTCTGGTTTCTGAGGGTTTTTTGACAGCTTTTCATAATTAGGTGCTGAGCTAAACCAGTTGAGCACCAGTTTGGCAGACCAGCTTAAACAATCTAAAACCAGCAAGGTTTTGGGGTATAAGGTGTTTTTTTTGTGTGTATGATAAACACACCCTCCAGGTCTCTATTGACGGTAAAACTCTGATTCGGCTCCTCTTCATTTTGCCTCATCTGCTCCAAGTCATAGCTGCCTTTGTTTCCCGCAGGTGTCCTGTAGAGGGCGACAGAGAGCAGACACTACAACACACAGTAAGGAATGAGGCGGTGTCCCAGCACAGCACACTCACCAGATCTTATTCACCATAGGCCAGACTGAACTCCATCGTCTTACAAAGCGACTCAAGCCAACCCTGATACAAGAAACAAAAACCTCACACTGTCCAGCCCTCGCACTGACCTATGTCTTACCACAAGGGGGAGACATTTTTCTTTTGCTTTAACTTCCTACTGTAACCTTAATAACCGACTGTTTTTCTACTGTTTTCTTTTGAGAAAGAATTGTACAGAACATTAATCCTACAACACTCAATGTCAAATTCCAAAAAATAATCCTTTCTAATAACAATTAAAGGGTTGGGTCATTGGCATAAAATAATTTATACCAAAAAAATATTCTAATTAGCTAAATATTTAAAAGGGTTGGAACTCTAATCAGCTTTTTTTGAGGACAACAGCATTTTGTTTATTTAAATAAATAAATAAATAAAAATGCATTAATAAACTAAAAAAACAAAACTTCCAGAGATTTTCATGTACTGTATGTTCCAACTGTAGTTGTGGCTTGAGAAATACAGTAAAGTGCAACTTTATTTGCATAATTCCTTTCTTTAGTGTATGTTGCATGTGAAGGACATACAATACTTACAAACTGAATGGAGAGGGTAGAGGTGACTCGCTGCCCTCATAGGATGTGTCATTGTCCTTCAGAAAGAGAGAGAAGGAGAGAGAGAGGCTCTATTTACTACACCTGTTAGGTAATGTATGAATATAACAATTTATTGTATGCAACCACTATATGTGCTATGAGATGTTCCTCTCACCCCTTCAAATGATACAGCGGCTTCCATCATGTAGACTGTCTGAACTTTCTTCTCTCTGTCCCAGAACTTTCAGAAAATCTCACACATAACCTTCATTCACACACGAGTGACAGGAAAGGGAAAGGGAGAAAAACAACATAACACAGTCAGATACTATAAGCACTAATCTGTTAAACAAAGTGTTTATTTTTCATTCATTCTTACATTACAGATATGCATTTGCATGTATACATACACAGTGTATTCAGGTTATTCATTATATCAGTTCCCTGGGAATCAATTCCACAACCTACCTGCTGAGCTACATGAACAATTTCTTCCGCATTAAGTATTTAGTATTTTAAGTATTTAGTTTACAAGTACACTCGTGCCAGAATTATTTGCATAAAATATAATAGCACAATAAACATATTTTATTTGCATAATGATATAGATTTGAGTAATTTTTAGTTTTTGATTAGCTAATTAAAAGATTAAGGAGAACAATATTTGTAGGTCAGGTTTTTTGTACAACTCAGTTTTCATGCATTTTAGAGGCTATAATTTTAAGCTCACCCAACTGCCACATGGGCGTGTGAGACTGACAATTATCTAAAGAGTGAATGTCAATTGTGTGATAAGAAATGTTCTGTTCCTCACTTAGCACAGTGAGAGAAGCAGATAGAGTAGACCAGAGGACTGTGGTGAAGTCTTGACGTTGTCTGACTGTAACGGTTTAAACTACTTCTGAAAGCATTTACATCTGCTTCACAAGAAGTCAGATTACATACAAATGAATAAGAATATTAAACATATTGTGCTCTAAAATAAAAATGACTATAAAATGTGAAATATTATTACCAAGTTAAAATGTATACAATTCTACATTCATTTGCCTGGTTTTTATTTGTGCTGATAACTCTTTCTTTCAATTAATTGTAAGAATATTACAAATAATTAAAGCAATTTGCCACCATGACTCTTTCATTAACTAATTTAGTTTAATTATTAAACCTCTGCTAATACAATATTAGGGCACAATACCACTTGGACATCCTAAAGTCGCTTTACATGAAACAGTCGTACTTCAAAATGTTCTTCACAGCAATGCCATAAAAGACCCATTTTTATTTTTGTTTCTAAAGAAACATTTTTCACTATGAAGACCCTTTTGTGCTGTAGAAAGGTTCTACAGATGTTCTTTATGGAATCTTACCACCAAAAATGGGTCTTTTACGGCATGTCCACCAAAATACATCTCTTGTAAAAGAGGAACCACACATATTATATACATATAAATGAACCAAAAATTGTGCAACAATGCTTAAATTACACAACTTTAAAAACAGAATTTTTGTAAAGCTAAAAAATAAAATAATTTCTTTGTGTAATTTATACTGTTTACATAACCAATATGTTTGTCAAGAAAACCCAGTTTAAATCCAGATAACTAATTGCAGTTCAGTCTCAACTTCTTCAGTCTCAATTACGTATAATTTTGCCTACAACTCTGTCATCTAACTTCTTCCTGTAACACTTTACTCTTTGCTCAATTTCTGCTCTATGTAACAAAAGTTTAAAGAACCCTACTGCTCTTGAATTTACCTTAAGCATGAGTCCCTCTTCACAACAGACCACTGTCACATTCGCACCACTTTAAAGTCTGTCAATCCAAATACACCTTCTCATAAAAGCTAAATTTAACTGTCTCATAGCCGGACACACCCTTACCTGAGCCCAGGTGCTCCTGGCGGGTCTCTGTGCTGAGTTTCCGTGGCTACACTTGGAACGGCCAACTCAAGACTGACCTCAGGCCGATTCAAAAGGCTTGGGTGGGGGGGTGTAATGGAAAAAGAGAAAGAGACGTAAAGTCACGTAGTGCGCGGAAACCCAAAAAAAATTGACGCGCTTTGAGCATCCAGGGGTGGGAGGGGACGATAAGACACCAATAATCAGACAAACAGCTTTATCAATGGGGCCACCTTAGAGCAGGAATACCCCAGCCCTTATACCACTCCCAAAAAACTGTTACCCCGTCTCACAGTGAGAAAAGAAAGCAGAAATGTTTGAGGCCTTTGCAAGCAGTTCTCAGTTACCTGGGGTGTTAAGTTAAGCTAATGTCTACATTCAACTAAACAAATGTGAATTGTGAACTTTATGGCAAGGTACAACCCCAAAAAATAGTAAACCTTGATCATGACCGTGCTGAAATGAGAGGAACCACCGTGTAAACATTTAATATGGTGCGCATCACATTAGCAGGGTAAAATAATCAGTAAACAACATCTTGCATTCTGACGTCAAGTTGTGTATTAGTCAGGGATTTCCTTCACATTAATATATACCCTTCAGTAGTGCTTGTGGGGGGTTTCCCCCTTCATGGCCCTCACATCGGTTTGATATGTCATCTTTTTCCGCTGAGTCACGGAAACACTGCTGCATCTTAGCCAATAAAAGTTTGCTTTACTAATTTATATCAACGTAATCGTTCTTCTAGCTTATTACATCTTACATAATCTTATAAACAAACCTACTAAAATCACCTCTTAGGTTCAGGTCATTATCAGCAGACCGTACCATTGTGTTTTTATGGCTTACTACTTATTATTTTCATATTTAAAACTTATATAAACCTTAAATAAAAAAATCTGATTTTTAAAAATAGGTCCATATTCATTAGGATATCAGACAACTGTTCATCACCCACACTTTCTAATAGGTTTAATAGAAAACCTTTTTAATTTTATTTGAAGTTTTTATTATACATTTTTTATTTTATTATCTAGTTTTCCTTAAACACTTAATGCATTTGTTCTCTTTAAACACAGAACATTTCTTCATCTCTCCCTTTTTTCTGGGACATTTCTTACGGAAAATCTAAACTGACTTGATCAGTAAAATAACCACACGTTTTAAA
The DNA here is from genome assembly GCA_019155185.1 of Beaufortia kweichowensis. Lineage (NCBI taxonomy): Eukaryota > Metazoa > Chordata > Actinopteri > Cypriniformes > Gastromyzontidae > Beaufortia > Beaufortia kweichowensis. The sequence goes on from CM032804.1 coordinate 11,224,448, forward strand.
CAGATGTCTTAAAGTATTTAAATATGGTTCCACTTAGATTGGCCTTAGCAAGCTCAGTTAAAACTTGCTGTTAGTTGCTAGTTAATGCATGAACTAATGTTATCAAATACATTGTTATTGTATGTGTTATCCATATAGGTTATATCTTATATAAACCCGATTCCAAAAAAGTTGGGACACTGTACAAATTGTGAATAAAAACAGAATGCAATGATGTGGAAGTTTCAAATTTCAATATTTTATTCAGAATACAACATAGATGACATATCAAATGTTTAAACTGAGAAAATGAATCATTTTAAGGGAAAAATAAGTTTAAGTTTCAATAAGTTGATTTTAAATTTCATGGCATCAACACATCTCAAAAAAGTTGGGACATGGCCATGTTTACCACTGTGTGGCATCCCCTCTTCTTTTTATAACAGTCTGCAAACGTCTGGGGACGTCTGTCTCAACTTTTTTGGAATGTGTTGCTCTCATGAAATACAAAATGAGCCAATATTTGGCATGACATTTCAAAATGTCTCACTTTCAACATTTGTTATGTTATCTATATTCTATTGTGAATAAAATATACGTTTATGAGATTTGTAAATTATTGTATTCCTTTTTTATTCACAATTTGTACAGTGTCCCAACTTTTTTGGAATCGGGTTTGTAATAAAACATCAATAAATAGCAAAGTGTAATAGTATAAAATAATAAGCTGATACTTTAGGTAGACCTGATAGATGTTGTGAGCCCAGTGGTGAAGAGTCTTAAAGATGCCATAAGTAAGGATGATTAAGGATGATTGTTGTCACTTGGTTCATTCCCAAGTGACAGAAACACTTCTGACATTCCTTTGGCCCATTAACACTGTGATCTTAAACAAGGAATGTTGCTCCAGGTCTGTACCTGTAATTAATAGGCTGTTGCCTTGGATAATAATGCAACTGAAGAAAAATGAAGAAAAGAATGTTGAGATTGCAGGGACACAAGCAAAGTGCATAATATACATACTGTAAAATATAAACATAAAATACTACCAATAAAATAAAAATAATGTAACAATAAGAGTCAATATGTGATTTATTAAATGTTATATTAAAATATCATAAAGACCACATGAGGAAGAGTTCACAGTTGTATGCCAGATGGTTTATATTGTCATGCCATCTGGGATATAGGGAATGATTAAAGTCCTTTGGCACACACACAACTGATCCTATGACTACAGACACTGTTTCAGAAGAGTAATTAATGTTCAGGTTTGTAGTGATGAGACCTATTAAACAGTATCTCCAGAGAGGGCATTACATGGACCTGTGATCATTAAATATAACACACATGCCTAGAGGCAAAACTGAGTTGGAAAGGAGGAGTTTACTTTTTATAGTGTGTCCGTGTATACAGTATAAATCCTAAAGCAGATTTTCTGTGACTTTCTAGGAGTTTAATACCTCAAACTTTGGTTTGTGTTTGTTGTTGTCCATAGTACGTTTAGTTTATAGTTATGGGTGTAAATATTTTCAGTGCTGATGATTCACTTTGATCACTTTTATTTACTAAATGATGCATTATGAAACCTAAAATTGGGTGATAAAAATTATTTTCAGAAGTATGTAGAAGAAAAATATGTTGAAACATCCTGATAAATATTAAGAAAAACAGTTACATTTACACACTTAAGAACTATAATTTGGATTAGAAACACATGTGTAATATATTAGGTATTGTAGTAATTAGTGTTGATAATTACATTTTTTATAATGCTTTTTATAAAATTAACAATATGTTAAAGTGTTTGTGTGACACCAGTGTTCATACTATAGTGCATATATGACATTGTACAGCACTGTGTGTAGGTGTGTCCCTCCTGCAGTCTCTGGTATTTTATGATAAAACACAGCAACTTGAATGCTCAATGATAACCATGCCAGCCTGAAGGACACACACAGACTATCACCAGCTGCTTTGAGGGCGTTCACACGTCTGTAACGTTTTAAAAAATAACAGTGCACTGAACTTATATTATCCACATATTATCTTTTCATCAATTACCATGGAAGCACAATTATCACATTGTAAATTCAGTTTTCAGTCATTATGTTTGTAATATACATTAAACGCAAACTCTTTACTGATGTGTTGAAGTGTCACATATGAAGCTGAACTCAAGTCACACAAGTATTTTATGTAGAATTTTAAAATGTATCACCTGACTTAATAATAAATAATAATCTCATAAGTTATACTCTTGTTGTAGTTGTTACTGCTGGCAAAAATAGTTATTTGTAATAAGTATTGTTTTTTTAACATTATTTGTATCAGAGTTTTCTTGAAAATCTCTTTTAGGATTTTAATTTACTCTATATTCTTTTCATGTATGAACGAAAAGTGGCAATGCAAAGTGCCATCTAGTGTTAGTCAATATGATTGACCATCTAAAAGCCTTTTAAATGAAATAATGTATATTTTTACTAGGTAATTTAACAAACCTTTAATGCACTATAATATGACAATATTTTATAAATATTTTAACCCTTATCTCCTAACAACCCATACAAATATGAAAAACAAACTTTCAGAAAACATGACATTTAGTGTTTATTTTCTTCAATATTAATCACAAAAATAAATTTAAATGCAATTAGCCAATTATCATTGAGCGTATTAAATCAACAAGACAAAGTTTTAGTACTATGATGTCAATGAATTGATCAGTTTTTAGTTACAGGAACTAATATCTGTCTCCATACCTTTTACTATAATTAATTTAAATATCATTAATAAAATATTACCGTCAGTATTATTTTAAAACAATTTCAATTTGATAACTTTCAACAAATTATGAAAACTGTTCTTCACTGTCTTCTTTATCACTCTGCTTCAGGTTTAGTTTTCTGGACTTATGTCTCATACTATAACATTTGACCTTTGAGCTACAGCAATCATTTACGTCCAACAAACTTTGCCTGGAGTAGAATAATAAAGGAGACAGCAAAACAGCCTTAAAATAAATCAGACATCGCTCAGGGGTGTGACCTCCGCTCATCTCAGTTGGTTATGATGATCTGAAATCAAGGTGTTAAAAAATGACGCACTCTTTACGTTGTCTGGTGATCTTATCAGGCTTGCCATCTTTAGCTTTATGGATTGCCTCCATGATCTACAGGGACCACAAAAAAATCATGAAACTAAAAGAATCAAGCAAACTATGTATAATCAAGATGTCTAATAAAGGGTTCAAACTTGTGTTTCAAATGGAAAATATAGGAACAAGGTTACTTTAAAACTCCTACATTTATATATGATTGTATATAAAAAGCAAAAGTATAACACATCAGAAACATTGGTTTTGAGGTAAGTGACTTCAGGCTTAGCCACTGAATTTGACTATCCCATGCTTTCAACCACACATCCTTTTTTTCAAAGCTTCTCCTTCTTTGTTTTTTAACACACCTATTTACATGGGTTACTTCATGCAATAAAAGCATTACACAAACCATTGCTTACAGCAGCTTTAACAAGCATCTAAATATTATATTATGCAACACACTTTTAAGTCCTAAAAGAGGATAGTAGTAAACTGAATGAGAAGCACTTTATAAAGTATGATGCCATACATAACCAAGAAGCTTCACAGAATTGAAAAAGGTCTGTTTTCTGATACTTACATCTTCTTCATAAGGGAAACCACCTGTTTCCAACTTTGAGAAGACCAGGTATCCATTGATCACCACCTCAAAACTCCCTGGAGGAAAAAGAAAAAAGTATATTTAAGGTTTACTTAAAAATACTGTCAATCATATGTGACATTTAGCCTGCCTCTAACTCCCCAATGTATACATAATTTGTTTGTATGAAATTTAATTTTAGTTTACAGTTCTCAGGTTTGTGAGAAAAGTTTGAATTGAAATCTTTTAGTGATGCTTTTGAACATTACAATACATGAAATGATTAAGCACAACTGAAAGGTCTAAAGGACATTGTGTATTTCACCTCTTCTGCCCACGGTGCCAGACACTTCCGCATCAGGAAACTTGGTGCTGATCTGTCGCCACAGTTGCTGGAAGCGCGGCGCGTAGCCTCATCCGCCGCTGTTGGGTTACAACATCAAGGTTATTACAGTTCACCGGAACTACAACTAATACAACATTTCTACTAAGTAAAAATCAAATACAATACAGGCTTAAATATTATTAGAAAAACCTGAAACTTCACGAAAATGAACATTTCTGCTGCCTTATGTAGCAATAAACTAAAAGCTGAGGCAGTAAAATTAATTGGAAAAATACAAAGGAAATCGAAAACTCTTAAAAAATAAATGACACCAATAAAGCAATATTAAAAATAAATGATAGCATGACAAATGCACATAAGAAAAACTACAAAACTACAATAACTAACAGTTAATCATTATTTAAAAGATGATTCAGAGTCATTTGCCTGAATATTTAAGCCTAAAACTGCCTTTTTGTTGTAAAGTCACCGCGTATGTTTGGTTTATCCGGTTTCTCCACTTTATAAACATTTTATTATATAGCATAACCATCCTTGTCTTAAAACAGGCGTGTTCGACTTGAATGTGCAGGACGACCTTATTCGTTGTCTATAGGTTTTGGGACGGCCAGAACCAACTTAATTTATTCGCATTACCCAATAAAAAACCCTACAAAGCAACGTAAATGAGATCTTACTTAATAAAGGCTAAAACAGTTTACGACAAATAAATACATTTGATCGCTGAGTAAATGATCTTACCAGTACTCTACTTTAATCTGCACCATGATTCGTGTGCTCCGATTTTGCTCTTTGGAGATTTAGCAGTTCAACTGGTTACCTGGTTGTACGCAGAAACTAAAAACAAGTCACATACATCTCTCTCACCTGGGACACCTGCGTCTACGTCAGTAGGGCAACACCCTCTTTAACTCCACCTGCATGACTACAGAGTTTCCTATAGATATCCATGATGTGAGTGAAAGGGCATTGGCAAAGACATAATAAAAACGATAAACAATATGCATGACAACAGCTGCACTTATTAATTACCTTACAGATTGTTAGAGATTTAATATGTGAGACTTCATCAGATAGGTTTTAATATATTTTCTTTATGCTCTCTGACATACAAAAACACTGTCGGTATTTACTATGGTGAACTGTAGCAACGTAGATATAGTTTAAAGTTTCAGTCCTTACAATAGTAAATATTATACTTTATAGTACTGCAATTTAATAAATTACTATGTATAGTACACATTAACAGTGCAGTAATCACTATAATAAACCACAGCATACTATAATTAACTATACAGTTTGAAATAGTAAATACTAGTGTTTAACTAGTATGTTTTTCATGTGGGCTGGCTTTTTTCATACTCAACACTATAGCCATCAAACATAATATTTTTACCCATTTCCAAGATCAGGAATGAACCAAATTTCCAAGAAATAATATTACCATCCATGTATTTTATTTAAGGACAACAATTACAAAATTATTTAAATAATGCTTATTACATACCAGCTTTCCTCCACTATCAACTAGCAAAAACTCACATTGCTCTCTATTAAACTACACATAACAAATAACTTTATTATAAAGGGTTTTAAATAGTTTTTACCTATGTTATTATCATTTCAAATCTTTGTGAGAGACCATATTCATGGCTCCATAAACTGCATATGTAACTCTATACTGCATAATTATGGTCTTCACAAAGACTTTTTATAAAATAAAAACAAAACATGATTACTTCAGTGCCAGTAAGAAATAACAACATCACTAAACAAGCTATTTTGTTTTGTTTACAAAGCGGAAAATGCACAAAAGACTAACCCAGAAATGCTTAAATGTGACACCTGAGATCCTTATGCTAACACAACAGAGATGGTAAACATAAGGGATAATTTTAAAGAATATTTGTGTACTCTGATGAAGAAGCAATGCTGATTTAGTTAATTCCCTTCTTGTAATCATTGTTTTTAGTATATTAGAATCAGTACATGTTTTTTATTTTATTTCTAATTTTCAACTTCAACAAACACAAAACAAAGCAAAACAACAAGCAAAAGAACAGTGACCCCAGAAGGCAATGTGGCTTTACAAAACCCCAAATTAACCCTTTCATTGGCTCCCTCCTCATTGTCCCCCATCTATCTCCTACTGCTTAAAGGCTGTATGGACTGCAGGCATCATACCATAACTTCTGACTTTAGGGTTACGATAATCAATTATGTCCAGCAACCGGGCAGGAGGAGTGAAGAGAGGGGACATTTAAGGATCTCACACCAGACCTCACGATCACAGAACCGTTAAAGGTCTTGAATTTTAGACCTTGCATACGTTGTCCCTGAGGTGCTGATATAGTTATGGGAGCCTAATAGAAAGGGTTAAGAGGAGAAACATTAGAGGATGACACAAGGAGGCTGACTCTTGGTGATCTTCTCCACTGACTGGCCATCATATGCCCTTTGAATGGCATTCATTATCTTGTAGAAGAGAAAAAGACAGAAAGATTACATTCAATAAATGGTGATAGCTTGTGATAGAATTGTATGACTTTTAAGATGTTTACTCACATCATCCTCATAGGGGAAACCACTGGTTTCTAACTTTGAGAAGATCAGTTGTCCATTGATCTCAATCTCAAAGCTCCCTGGAAGATAGACGTAAAGACATATGTTAATGTATTTTTGCGGCAACCCCTCATCATACGAGTACATAAATATGTAACTCACCCTGACGGCCAACAAAGCCAGTCACATCCGCATCAGTGAACTCAGCAGTGACAACCCGCTTGAGCTCCTGAAAGCGGGGCTCGTACCCTCATCCACCACTGCATCACAAAAGATTCAATTAAAACAACACAATTTACAATCAATCTATCCCCCCAATAGACACACTTTTGATAGGCAATATAGTGTCACTATAGTAGTCAACTGTGTCCAAACGTTTGCCTGGCACTCAAACCCTCTTTTTTCAGAACAGAGAAATCATAATTTCAACCACAATATTCAAAATATTTAAAAATGTTCACACTGTTTACAAAATTTACAGAGGGTAACCCCCCCAACCACATAAAAGAGCCATAAACCCTTCAAAGAAAATAAATGTCATGCATGTGAAGTATGCAAAACGTTTTGCATGCCGTAAGTATTAGCGTCTACGTGTAGAAAGTGCACAATCATTCTGACACAACGTTATTGTCCAAAACACTCCGCCTGGTACATCTTTGACTTACTCATTCAGATCTTTAAAGCATTAAGAGATTACCGTTTACGAGAACAGAACATCCCGGCTTTCAGTCTATGTTGAAATACGATGCATTATTTTTTTTGTAGCTCTTTAACCATCCATCTTTAATCCATCAATACATAAAGGAGGCACAATGTTATGGTGATGAACACAGATAGCATCGTTAGCAATCTGTTTGAGCTGTTTGGATCTATTTTGTATTCTCTGCATCTTTCACGAGAACAGATTTAAAGTAATACAAAATTATGAACAAATTACGGCGTTTTAAGCCACTTACCAGTATTCTACTTTTATTTGCACACCCATATCTGTATATCAATGCACGTCGCTGCGTCACTCCGTGCTGTAAGTCAGCGCACTTCCTCGTTCCCTTTAATCAGAGTCGTTATAAAAATAAACATCTGTCGCCCCCTAAAGACTGGAAGAGGAAATTCAGACATGAAAGATAAGCGCATTAGAAACTTGTCCTTGAAAAGCCACACGATGGCAGCAGGCAACTATTTAAAAAAACTACCGCAATTCCAAAGTTCAAGACATAGTAGTATTAATAACAAGCATTGTAATTGCACAAAATTAATAATATTTACACAAATAAGAACGAAGAAAAAAGTATATACCAGTAAAATCAACTTTAAAAGAGGAATTTGAGGTCTGGTCCGGATAGCTTTATGAAATAAAAAGTCCAAAATCTTTGTTGTTTAAAAAAAAAACATATATACCATATAAAAAGAAGGATTTAAAATGAAAATGGGACTTAAAACATGATGATTTAAAAACATGTAATTATAAATAAAATCGAAAAAAAAAAATTGTTGGAAAACAACTTCAATATATGTTTAACACTGATGTAAAACAATCTAGTGTAGAAATATTATTGCGTAATAATACTTAATATTATAATAGTAATAATAAAAACGTAATATTACTATAATATGTACAATAGTTTGTGTACTAAAAATAGGCAGAAGGCAACTACACCATAGCTTCCTATGACACTGTGAATTTTAGTAAGTTTGTTAAATTAATATGCTGTTTGTATCAAGATTTTGAATTTTTATTTAATTTACAGTCTTATTTTAGTATAAATATAGTCTAAATACTCTGTTAAGATGAAACTGCTTACTCTCTAATACCATAAAACAGACCAGTTTGGCCAGGCTATGATACCTTTAATCTTTAAGATGTATCTGTTATAAAAAAATCATATAATCATGTTTATTTGGTCATGGTCATGCTTATTTCATCTTTGTGAGGGGATTAGTAACATTTATGGGCCCTGATTTGAGTGGGATCTTACTAGGTAAACATCATTTCACTGATGTGTTTTTGGCTCAACATCAGTGTTGGTCCTGGATCAACATTTCTATCAACCAATCAGATTGTAGGTTTAGGTTTAAAGTTATTACTGGGTTAGGGGCACATATATAATTCTTCTAAATGAGTAAATTATGGTTCAGGTTATAGGTAAGGTTTAGGCTAGGATGTTTCTTTGACAGGTCAAAAGATGACCTGTCAATTGACTGGCTTTACTTTGCTGGAGGAGAGAGGCCAATTTCTTAAAACTGTGCTCCAGGAGTTTAAGCAGCATTCATGCATATAACACATACACCAAATTTCACAGCACATGCAGGACATTTAGGATGGGTCAAATACATAAGAAGGATGATTGCATTAGATTTCAAACAGGCACCGATTTTTTGCTCTAACACTGGGTGTGTAAAAAAGGCTTTTGATTAGACTCCATTTGTTGTTCAGATTGAACCCGGCTCGGCTCTACCGATGACTCACCGCTAAAGTCGTTTTCACAGAATAGTCGACTGATTTGCCATGTCATTTGTTATTAAGGGCCAGGTGGGCTTTGACTGAGACACAGTGATTGTGGCTGCATTACACCATTATGGGCTCATTATTGATGATGTCACATAAGAGAGTTACGATTGAGTATGTGAAGATTTTGAAAGAGAGAGAAGCATTGTCTCTTTTTGCCTGTGTGTATCTTTAAAGACTTTAAAGACAGAAAATGGTTCTGTGAGCTCCTTATTGGAGATCCTCTTTGTTACAATTAAGAGATATAGTCCAAATAACAAAAATATTGGAATGTACGCAGTCCGAAGACAAAATCTCAATTTGTAAAAGAGACATACTTAAATATAATGTACGATACTTACGTACTGATGGATGTACAGACACACATGGGATTCTTAATGGTAATCCAGATATTAAATTTCACTACCAATCAGGTGTCGGCTCTCAATAGTTTCCCATAACTACCATTGTTGGGTCATCAGAACATATATTCTGCTTCTCAAAGACCAAATGAAATAGACTCGCACTCTCTCTTTCACTCTCTCCTTCCCTCCATCCAGTGGAGAAGCGAAAACGATTCCAGCCCACATCCATCTCCATTAGTGTAACGCCGTAAAGCAGCTCAGACAACTACTCACCCCCCCCACACAGGATCACATTTCTCTTACCACTGTTTTTCCAGGTGGAGAGAGAGAAGGAGGGAGAGAGAAAGAGAACGAGAGATGATTTAGACCCATGGCAAAAAAAGACTCATCCATTTTCAGCTTCCTGTCTGCTCTTCTATGCCACAACCCACAGGGGAGGAAGCCCTCAAAGGCACAGCTACACACTTCTAACTACAGAAACAATGTGTGTGTGTGTGTGTAGCGTAGCATGTCATTTATGCACCTTTCAACATGCTGGTTTGGTCTCTAGAGGGGCTTCACAGATGTAGAGCCCTTTTCTTCTTATACTTCCACCATCACATACCAGACTGCACAGAAACCACCTGCAGTCTGCATAGTCCCATCACACCTCACATCCCATACATCTTCTCACCCCAGTAAACCCATCTGATTACTGGAAGCCATTTTAGGATGTCTGGTTCTCAGAGGTGCCCCTTCCTGATGCCCAACAGGACAACCCCTAAAGAAACACAGCAGGACGTGAAAGGTCAAAGCCAGGCTGCCAGGGTAAAGTTCAGGAAGCAATTATGGGTTAGAGGTCGTCCAATGGCATTGACTAGACTGACTACGCATGAAGGGTAGATCAAGGTAAGACCTTCTATAATCCTGCCAGCACTGGATCGATTAAGTCTCAGCACGTTGATTTAAACATCGGATAGATTTGCATGTCATCTCAGTAACAGGTTGGGTGAGTCAGGGGACCAACTCTGAATAATACTAGTTCTGATCTCATATGAACTATTTAAAAGTGCTGTTTTTAGTTGCTACAGCAGTTGCTCTTTATTTACTATGTAAAGGGAAAAAAAATCACTCCAGGGAAGAAACAAAAAAAACTTCACATTCCTCTCATCACAGTGTGTCCTGCTTTCTGTTATAATTCATCTGAAAATATTTAACACATATTTGGGCCTGAATGAAAACCGAGAAGCATGTGAGGCAAAAAGAAAGGGCATGATGACTTTAAAACTCAGTTCTGACCAGGCATGACTAATACACATTATAAAATGCCATGTGTTTGTCACTGTAAGCAGGCATCATAAGGAAATAATGTAGAAACTCTTCTGAACTCAGTCAACTGATCTCTTATTCATATCCTTCGCAGGAGACAACTGTGCAGATCAATGCATGTATATATGTGCCACATGCTTATTAAAGCAGGTAATGACAACAGCCAGTTAAACCACAGGATCTTTTTACCTTCCTTTACCAGACGTCTGTTTATTATATAATCCTCCTCTGTTAAATCGTGTTCTTTATTGCTGGCTTTTGTACACCTGGAGTACACTCGGTAAAACCTAATTCACATGCACACACAAACAATGACATACCTTTTACTCTTTTAGGGCTAAAAATATTATTAGAATAACATATAAACACACTTAAATTATTTAAATGAACCAAACTTAGCAACAACCCTGATGTTTACCATCTTTACTTTCATTTTATTGCCAAAAGTGAAAAGAGCTAATGTTATACAATATTAAAATATTATATAATAAAAACATTTACATTCACTTTACATTTACTCTGGAATACTCTGATTGGTCAATTCCTGCATTCTGTGCTCAAATGTTTTTGTATAAGAACTGTATATTAGATTGTTGCAACCAATTTCCTACACTGTGCTACTTACACAGTGTTTCATCTTTGCTCTCCCACTTTATGTAATCAAATAATGTCAAATCAATATTTCATGTCCATTTATTTTTTATTTGGCACGTGGGCGTATAATCATTGGAATAATGTAGAGTGAATCTATCATTATCACAAAATAAACCTCTTCAGGATGCTACAAGGCCGTGCCAGGGTTTATTCTGAACTATTGATATTCTGTCTGTATATTATCCCTTGCATAACACCTAATGTATTATGTAGGCAGCATGCATTTCTGAGAAGTATTCAGCAGTCAGATAGTATTCAATTATGAGGCATTGTTTACTATATATATATATATATATATATATATAGAGAGAGAGAGAGAGAGAGAGAGAGAGAGAGAGAGAGAGAGAGAGAGAGAGAGAGAGAGGATTTCCAGCAGATTTGTACCTACTACAGCATGATGGCTGAGTGCAGTTGGTCTTCTCCCTAAAGGTTCCATCAGCTTTGATGAGCATCAGTGGAGCAGACAGCACTTCCAACCAACCATCAGCCCTCACTCTTCATTTAAAAACTTCTGAAACATCCACACATTGTAAACTACTGATCTAATGCCTCAGTGCACTGTGTCTGATCCAGTCCAACACAGTTTATGCAGCTTTAAAGATGCACTTGGAAGCGTATGCAAACAGCTATTCATATTATCTAAAGTCTTGCCATATTAAGCACCCTAATGTTTCATGAACATGTTCATTAAAACGGCTTCATTTAAACTAATTGATCTGTCGATAAATGTCCATTAACATTAAATTATTATGCAGAAGTTTGCTTGAACTAATGCTTTGATTACCCAGATGAGCTCACTAGAGAACATCTTTTTGGAGGTTTCCCTATCAAAGCATCTGATACCAGCTTTGCAAGCTACAATGTTCAGTCTTTGTTAGGATGGAAGGAGAAGGTCGGATGGACATGGAAGAACAGAGATGGGCAAGATCAGGTGTTGTTGGGGGAAGGAAGGAAGGAAAGAAAGAAGCGAAAGGAAACGGACAGTGTCAGATAAACTCTGATGGATATTTGATACGTTACGCTTGCAACCACCACTTTAGCCCTGACACTGCTTGTGTGCTTTTTGTGGATTGGCCTCCGTTCGACCTCACTATCAGCATCTCCAGCAAAAAACTGAGAATAAATAATTAGTCTCTTCTACTTTAGAACAGGGCCTGTGGTTTTAAAGAATTGTATAGGGAGATATTTCACAGATGACAACAGCAAAATGAAAAACAAAGATTTTTAAGCACTATTAAATTGTACAATGGACACTAATGGACCTTAGGAGAATGTCTGAGAAATGGCCTGCAAAACTGTAACCATGATGAGTAATTTTTGAAGAAGTTTATTCAGTTTGAACCATATCTTCCTGATTTTTGTCAGGTAGGAGATGTCCCAACATTCCAATCAACCAATCAGAGAGGGATTAGTTATGGTAAGGATTTTTCTACAGAAATGTGGTTCCATTTATTTATTAATTTATTTTTATTACTTATTATTATTATTAACTGTATTGTCCATAATTATAAATACTAAGCCATCAGGATATTTCTTTCATTTCTTTTCCCAAGAATAAGAAATGAAACACAGTTTGTTGTGCAGTGCTGTGGAATCATCTGTTGCAGTCTTGTGACTCATTCATTTAATGGTGTGTATAACTCTGTGGCAGAAATGGTGTTGGTTCTGTTCCACCAGTAGGGGGTATTGCGACCTCAGTCACGAACACACACACAAGCAGAGACCACACATGCACACACATGCATATTTGCACAGATAAACAAACTCAGGCGCACATGGGCTTTAACACATGACTACAGAAATTTACATTCAAAAGTTGCTTATTTAGTGACATGTAGCACATATCAGCTGTTCAAACAAGATGAGTGTGACCTTTGACCCTCACACATTCTCACCTCATCTTCCATTACGCCTTACACCTGACCCCTTATGGGTCATAGGGGTCACGCAGGTTTAATTTCCATACATTTCCCTTTCACAACATGCACACAGACACACAAACAAGTTCATTATTTTAGTGTGTTACTTGGTTTGATATTGATAACTAGTTTACTGATATCGCTGATAGCCATATTTGGGAGTGTATGTAAAGGCTTTACCATACTACTAAGGACAAAATGTTTTAAAATATCCTCACAAATATAGCCATACATGTCAAAATCCCACTTGTAAGGTCATCTGATGTGCTCATAGATCAAGTTTGCATTAAACCAAATAATGTCAACAGGTTTGTGTAAGGGTTAGATTTAGTGGCTATTCTAAATATAATTATTTTGTTAATACAACCATTGTGTCTATAAGAGGTCTTTACTAATAACAGAAGGTCTCTCTCTCTCTCTCTCTCTAGATTTAAACATCTGACCTTTCCTGTGCATAAACAAAGTCAGAAACAGATAGCAGATGGTAAATAAAAAACTATCCGGTATTTTATCCTAACATAGTTGTGGTATAGGTCGCATCATTGATTCTCTGTAAGAGTAATCATAAATAATCATTTATGCTACACTGTAAAGAGGCCGGCGCATGTTTGATGTTGCCTCTCAATGTGCGTCTCGCTACAATCAGAATTGATGACCTTGGATGGGCCGCAAAAATTTACTCTAGTAAAAAACGCTCCGCACCACATGCTTCTGCGCTCGCAGAAGCATGTGATTATGTGTGTGCGCATTCTCCTTATGGATCAAATTGAGAGCAAATGGTCCGGAACGCGATAGATACGACCAAAGAATAACTAGACTGCATGTCATGCATGAAGTTTCAGTCATGCAATGAGATATCATAGGATGTGTAATAAAACCTTTTATCCAATCACCAAGCAAAGGCTAAATAATTAGTAATACACTTTGGAAATAAATGGAAAAGTAAGGGGTTGTAGCAATGGGCTGAACTAATGTAACCCCGTAAGAAACAAAATAATCATTTGCACAACTGCAAAGCTCTGATCTTCCTCTGTGATGTTTGCAACATGTTGTCCTGTATAGTCTCAGCTGTTCTTTTCTCTTTTCGAGATCTGAAGGACTTGGTGACCAAAAGCAGAACCAAATGTAACCTGTATTTGATGTAGTCTGGGTTGTGTAAGTAAAAAAGTAAAGACACCTAAGGGGCTTTTTAGCGTTCCTTCGACTGCAACCTTTTAACCTATCTATGTTGGCCTCTTAACATTTCTAAAAAAATATAATTTTTTAAAAGGTTGATACATACATGTTTGCACATCTTGGATTGAAAACTGTATTTCCAAACTGGAGTATGACTTCATCACATTCTGTTGAAACACAAAAAAGTGTTTAGATTTGGAGCCTGCACAGAGGTGGTCATAAATATGGCTTCGTTTTATTAAACAGACTCAGCAAAATGAGCGGAAATCACATGTATCAGCTAAAAATACTTAGTGTTGCACTGAGTCTCATTATGGTACCATCTGTATAAACCACTTTATTTTTAAAGCAAAGCGAGAGACACAGAATGTCATCGGACTGTATGTAATCAATTGCAGCAACTGGACAAATGTTGTGTGCGTAAGCGTAAAAAGTGAAGACGTATCAAAAGAGAGGAAAAATGTGAAACATCTATGTGTATTTGATAGCTTAGAAAAATGATGATGTGACTTTGATGAGCTCATCACTTACCATTTTGTTTCTTTTGTTTCTTGTTTCTTTCCCTTCATTCTTCTCTCTCTCTCACTCTCTCTCATTGCAATACAATGAATCATATGTGGTGAGGGGGCCTAGAAAACGACAGCAACAGTTTGGATAAAAGAGACAATAATATATGCACTTTTAAGATGGCCCAACAGCTTGGCTGAATTCCACTCACATACACAGACACACATAGTTTGTGAAAGAACGCACATTCATCAACTTTAATTCCTTTTCCATAACCAATTGCAGGTGATATTCTTTCTCATGTGGCAGGTTTAAACGCACACATATGAGAAGTCACATGCATGTTTTAAATGACCTAATAGCATCGCTCCTCCAACAACACTGACATCGATTTGCAGCGACAAAGCCATTCATTAATGGTGTCGGCTCTGAACAAACATGCCAAACCTTAAACTTTGACATGTCACTCACTGCTGCCACAATTTGTAAAACATATATGGATGATCAATTCATGTAGGGTGTTAAGGAAAGATATGCTGTTACAATTAGCTGCTGCTGATCCTTTTGTGCAGATTCATAAAAACTGGCAAACCGAATGTTATTACGGTGTCGGCGTGTTTTAGATCTGTCTGTCATATGGATGGAATCAAAGAGGCATAGCATTCCTGGTGGAAAAACTCAACATCTGTAGTGTGGATTATTTGTAACAGGCAGAAATGCCAGAGACCATTTTGTGATTTTTTTGTTTTCTTTGTTCTGTGTGTGTTGGAAGTGTTAAACCTTCCAAAATTCTGGTGTACACATGGCATTAACAGTCTTAATTACTTCTAGACAGTGTCAGCTGATTGTTTAATGTAACTTTTCCCATCCGAATATAGCAACGCTTGCATGTTTGAACTAAATGAACACTCAGCAAATTCATTATGATTCAATTGATGATGAACATAAAACCAGATGAAAGTTCTCTTGCAACCCAGAGTGAGGCATATGAATCTTCTCTACGTGTGCTGGCTGAACAGCATGTATTTCCGACAATATTGGTGAACTTTATTAGCTTTGACAGTTCAGATTGATGCCTTTGAGTGACCTGTATGTATCATCATAACAGACCTGAGCGAACCTACATGGTCTCATTTACAAAACCAATATGTGTATAAGGACAAGAATGTTTTACAGTGTATGTGAAGCGTTCAGATGCAACACCCTCTAAGTTCATCAGACTTCTTTTCTTTTAAATAAGCATTTTTTTTATCAGGCTTTTAATGGTTTTCGCCTACAAATTGATATTTCAGATTGGGCAGTGTGTTATTTAACGGATTTTAAAGCAAAATTATTTGAGAATTGTATACTATGTTTGGAAAGCATTGACTTCATCTCATTTTTATTTGATTTAGAGGTTTTTGTTCATGTGTCGCAAAAAGGCAAAAAAAAGCATGAGTGCATCAGATCACAGATCACATGTGAAACCTGCATCAGATTTAGAAGAATCAGATTATTCATGCTTAGATTAAAACATATGTTGGCAAACGGGCCATTTCCAGCATGAATATTATATTATACGAATGTTTTTCTTTTGCTGAATTATGGTAAAGCAACTGATACTGTATCCAAGACAGATGGCTGGATACTCATTCATATTCATATAGCATGTATCCACCATTTATCTATATTTACTGATGGAGATCAGATGTAAAGGCCTTGCTCTATTTTCAGTTTTGGCATTGGGCACATATAATCTGTATATAATGAATGTAATGAATGTAATCCTCCTCAAGGAAAAGGGAGTGTTTTTAAGATAAAGAACAGAGCACTGCAATGAGACATATTCATAGTCAATAGAGAGTATTCATGGATAATAGCTGGACAGCATATAAAAGCACATATTGTCTTTTCTGATGCAGTGCGTCATTAGATATAATAGTAGACCAATTTAACCTGTTTTCATTGTTAAAACAAATCATAAAAACAAAAGAGTCAAATAAAACAAAGAGTTACAGACGGTTATAATGACTGTTAACTGTGATTAGTATTGTACTGTTAATTTATGTCTCTATCCAATTTAACTATAGAGCGCAATATATCTACAGATGTAATTTTATACAGGCTGGATTAATTCCTTTAGTAGGAAAAAAGCAGATCTTTACAAGCTGTCTTTCCTGATTACTCGTCTGTTATCCAATCGATCACAAGCTCTTTCTGTGATGCCTTAATTTCACAGAGCGAGTTATTTCTGCAGCGTGAGTTTAGGGGGGCAGTGGTGGTCGCCTGCAAGAATATCGGATGTGGCTTTATTGATACAAGAACAAATCAATGAAGAACAAGTTCCGATTTGCAACATGAACCTATACTGCTGTACTGTATATATATATGCACATATACATATATGTACATATATTAATGCATTTTGGACTTATTTAAAGAGCTGCATGCTATATTCTTTTTTTATATTTATAAACAAAATCCTTTATCATCTATATATATATATATATATAAAATGAAAGTTCTTCAACTTTAAAAGATTAACCCTCTTAATAGTTGACATTGCCTCCCGCTTGCTTTACAAAGTACAGTACAATTAACACAGGTGTCAATATCCGATAAACAGATATTTGTAATCCTTGGCATTTCCTTAACACTTTGTCAAATGTCAAACACATCTTCAACTCTACAAGCCCCATCCCTGTGTCATCTTAATCTCATGTCAGTTGATGCCAGTCAGCAGTCTATGTCTTACTATCGACAGACCACTTCGAGAAACGTCCTGCTCTGCTTTAATGGATTGGTGGGCTGATGTTTCAGATCTAGTTTACCTTTAAAGCATATATCAGCACTAAAGATCATCGCCATCTCATCACTTTCAGTATAACATGTGGAACATACTAACAGCATTATACATTCCTTTATGAGGTATGCAAAGACTATTGCAATGAAAATAAATGAGCAAGAGTTGTGCAGGTGTGTTAATGTGAGACTGATTTAAACCTAAACTGTTAGACAGGTTAGTGTCAGCCATCATCCAACACACACAGACACACACTCAAACACACATGGAATTTACAACACGTGAATCTTTTTTCAAAAGCACTGACCAGGTGGAGAAAATATCGGAAGAATGGAGGTGAAAAGGAAAAAAAATCGTAAAAATATCTCATCCCTGGCACTTAACCGTCTATGGCATTATTACGCCTCATATCTCACATGGGTGAGTCACTGGTTGCAGTCGCCCTCCTGTGGCGTCTGTCTCATTACACCAGTCTCGTGACGTCATGCCCAGTACCCCATTGCACCCGCAGATTTTAAAAAAATAATAAAGCGCTTAAAACATATAATTCTTAAAAATATTTTATGTACATTTATTTTTTTTGGGGGGCGGGGGGCTAATCTTAATAATGTGCAATCTGTTTATTTGATACTGAATAAAAAGAAAATACTTTTTATTCAAATACAAATTTTATTTTTATTTATTTTACTATTATTTAGGAATTAAAAAATGTTTCTCGAAAGGAAATGGTGGCAGAGAGAATATCTATCTAGCAATTATCGCGTTTATGTGGAGCAGAGCTTTTTAATGAACATTCACATTTTGCAACGACAGCAAAGGAATACGTCTTGGGAAAAAGTCTTAAGCAGGTACGATGCAGTCTTGCGTATAAGCCTGTCTCTCGGAAATAAAGAGAGAGATAGACCAGGGGAGGGAGGGAGGGAGGGTGGAGGGGGGGTTGGCAAGCACTCGTGCCCCCTCATCACTGCGTGCACGACTCTCGCCTCCGCAGTGCACTGCTGGACAGCGCTGAGTGCGGAATACAGGACAGCAGTAGACAGTACAGGACAGCACAGGAGCGCATCAGAGCGAGCGCCGGCCGGACGGACGCGCTTCCGTACAGTCCTGAAGTCCCGTACAGTCCACCAGCCATGCACAACAACAGCACCCACATGGACCTAATATGAACTGTCGGAGGGCTGATCTGCGCTTCATGACTCACTCTTACAGATACACAGTTTAAGAAAGAAGGAAATTATCAGCCATGGATACCTTGGTGTGGATCTTGATTTGTGGAGCGGTAAGTGTTTGCGATAGAGTTTAGATTTATTCCGCATAGCTCAGGTATCTCAAAGGATATCTCAGAGATTTCCGTGGGTATGCAGGTGAACAGACGTCTGGTGAACCGGTTCAGCCGTTGTGATGCTCCGTTTCTCGTTATGCGCATCTGTAGTGCGCCTGCGGATACAACTGAACTTGTTTTCAGTTCTCGTTCTGACTAAACTCTGCTGCCCGGTTTCTGGAGAACAGGTGTCAATCTCGTTTTCTTTTAATGGTAGACTTTAACATGTTTATAACACAACTCTATGAATAATTTTAATCAATATTAGGGCCTTAAAAATACTTGGCGTGGATGCACAGTAATGCGTGCCCAACTGTAACCAACTTTAATGCCAAGTTGCCATAGCTAAATAAACGGGTCTTTGTTGAACTAATTTAACCACAATATTGTTTATTTTAGTATGCTGAGCAGTTTAAATGTGTGTGTTTTGATAGAACAAATTAATTCTGAGCTCATATGTGTATTTGTTGTACTTGTAGCTCATAAAATCGCTTACAAGAGCAGCTTCATGTTACAAACACTTTATGTAATTGGAATATGGTAATATGGAATGTTGTTTAATTGTAGTTTACATACTGGTAAATAATACTAATTACCACAAAACATGGTCTTTTGGCATAAACTTGACGTGACACATCTCAAAGTGCGCGAGGATGTCACCCTCGGGGTCCCCTACCTCGAGCCCTGCGAGACCCGCACCACCTCCAGTCTCTTGTAACACGGTCCAAATCAATTTAAGCGCGCACACGCTCTTGACTAAACACAATTACACCATGACCTCTTTTTAGTGATCTGATTTGCAAAATGGCAAACGGTGCCGGCAATTGAGTTTGATCCAGGTGCAGAGTCAGTGAAGAATCTCCAGCAGGACTCCGTCTGGAGACGCGCGCAACCCTCCTGCGCAATCTGACAGATGCGCGGCGGCTCTGCGTGCACGTTTTGTGAGATCTGGCGGGATCAGAACCAGCCAAATTGATCGTGAATAAAGCGATGGCTTGTCTAGACTTGATGTTTCCTGGTAATCAAGCTACTATGTGCGTGTGTTTGTGTGCGTCCTGTTGAACTGTGAGCCGTTAATTTGACGGTAAACCTGATAGGGTGCATAACAGTGCGCAACAGACAGGTGCAAATCACCCAACAGCATAGTGATGATAAGGTCTGGTTGCAGATCTCTCACACACACACATGCATACACACACTTACCCTTTCCTCAGATGTGTTAAGCATTGGGCATGCTCATACTAGGAGTCCATTAAAGCCTGCCAAGTTAACTCAGCGGCACGCTTACTCAAGCGAATGCAAATTGAGAGAGAGAAAGGAAGGAAGACAGCCAGGGTTTGAAGAAGAGAGAGAGTAAATGAGGGGGCGAGTTGGCCGCTGCATCAGTGCATCTGTTTCTGAATGAGAACTAGTAAGGATGTGGATAAGGGGAGGGTAGAATGGGGTGCGTGAAGGGCAAAGAGTGTATGTGTGTGTGTTTGGGGTGGGGGTAGGCCAGGAAGGTGGATGAGGAATCAGAGGTTCTCCGTCTTTACTGTGATTGTGGCGAGTCTAAATTATGTCGACCTGTCTTAATTGTGTGTAATAGTCATATTGAGATTGTGTGAGTGTGTGGGAGAGAGAGACAGAGGGAGAGAGAATGTATGCTAATTCATTAATGAATGCAAGGAGAAAAATGTGCACAGAGTTTAATTACCCGATGTGAGAGTGTGTATGTGTGTGCGTGCTTGTTTGTGAATGTGTCTTTTGAAACACTCTGGAATCCACAGGTTAATGAATGAATCTGTGCTTCTTTTCACAGCAATATCAGACAGAAATTGTTTTACAAGGCCCACTCATTTCTCAGTACAGCATAACAGCAGGGCTCCAGAAGTAAAACGAAAATCCTATTTATTTCCTCCATAGAGAAATAGATTTTTTTAGTGATAACATAAATCTTTCAAAACAAAGCCACCTGAGTTCAGAGAGTGTAAGCAATGTGTGAATCATTAAAAAGAAATCCATGACCAGTAGTTCAAACAATCATTTTGTTATTAAATGATGCATCACGGGAGTGGTTCCTTTCCATATGCATGAATTTAAGTACAGAGCCTTGTACCGTTACCTTTTGTTCTGAAAGTTTTTATGTTAATCGCCATTAAACTACCAATGTTTTGTTATATATATCCATATGTAGAGGAAATCAAGGTTGCTAATAAAGTGCACATAAATTACCTTTCAGTTACATATTGGTGCTGAATATGACCACATGACCAGATTGAACCAATCGAGAAAGAGAGAGGGAAGCACAGCAGTAGTAAATTAACACAAAGTGAAGGCTGCATCCTCACTAATGAGCCTCTTAGTCCTCTTAAACACACCACACACACGCACGTGCCTCCAGAGCCCAGATATTGCCATAAACACCTGTGTTACAGTGCCGGTGTGTGCGCAGTGTGTTAAGATGTTTATAACCCCCTGGGTTATTGTAAATACTCGACAAACAGAGCCAGACCTGTGGAAGAGGCGGCACATATGGAAAGTGGAAGAGTCTGTGTGTGAGAGAGAGATCAGGGTAGGGCTAATAGCTGTCTTGGGTAGAAAGGGTCTGTACAGGCCACCGGTTTGTGAGACCTCAACGTGTGAAGTATGTGTAATCGTACCCGTGACAGTACGAACGAAACAGCTGGACATACAATAGACATATGTATAACTCCAACCACCCAGCTCATCTTGCCAAACACACCCCAGCTTTTGGCCACCCCACTGAAATGCAATCAGCCCGATATGCTGTGATGCAGCTGTTACCAGACTGCAGCCCATGTGCATCAAACATGTACAAGCAGTTCATGGACTGTGAGAGGTTAACCGGAATAATTAAGATGTGACATGCATTATGCAAATATCTTTGGTTTGATGTTTTTCGGGAATGGTAGAAATGAGGTTTAACTAGATTTGCACTTTCTAAAGGAAATAGGAATAAAAATACATAGAATTATAAAAATGACCATTGCAATTAAATGTGACCCTGTCTGTGAAAACCCAGCTGAAGTTAAAAAATTTAATTCTGAGATAATGAGCATTAAAGTTAAATTTAAATGTTTGACATCTTACTCGTTCAATATTAAAGGTATCAAGATATCATATTTTCACAGAATGTTCTTTACATTATTATGCGGAAAACAGTAAATCATAAAAAAATACTTTAGCTGGGTTTTCACAGGCAGGTTCACAAATATGCAAGACTCAAGCTGAAAAAGACATATCTTTTGCATAATTTTTTTTTGCATAAATAATTTTTTAAATTATATCAATGTAAGTTAAGGGGTAATTTTCCTAAACATGATATAGTAGCAAAATGCCCAAAAAGTCAGCAAAACATCCGAAATGGATTACAGTAAAATAGTATTTTAGCATGTAAAGCAGTTCAAAATGAATTAGTTGCAGCAATCTGTGAAAAAGATAAAAAAAGAAAAAGATGTTGAATATTGATATGACTTAAGGGATTATGAGTAAACAAAGAGGTTATGGGAACACATGTGCCCCTACAGATAGCTAATCAAGTAATGAAGTCAAGTCTCTCTCTCTCTCTCTCTCTCTCTCTCTCTCTCTCTATAGCTGGGGTTGGTGTTTGGCTCTAAACTGGAGCGAGCTGTGGAAGAGTTGTGTGAATCGGGCCAGTACACTTACAGTGGCGAGTGTTGTATCCAGTGTCCACCAGGAGAGGGAGTGATCACAGAATGTGGGGCCAAACAGACTGAGTGCAGTCAATGCCTGGACAGTAAGTACAGCCTTTCATACACACACGCACACACACACACAGAGTCAGACCTGTACACACATATGCATACCACGCAAATACACAACCTTCACACTGTCACACAATTACCCTCACACAAAAACGCAACTGAGCACCTTCTCTCTTTCACAGACACACTATTGCACTATTGCACACACATATATTGCACATATATGGCAGTTTATGTAAATAAAGACACACACACATACATATACTGAAAGCTGAGAGTAATTACGCAATTAGCCGGATATGGTAGAAGCTGCTGTTTTTGTGTGTGTGTTTGATGCTTAAATTAGGGCCAAATGTTCTCATATCAGATTCATAGTCTGTCAGGGGTTATACTGAAAACCAGCCACAGGGAGGAAAACAAAAAAGGACAGATGGAACAAAATTGACAGACACACAATGTGCCCTTAAGGTTTATGGGGTATTATAATATATTTTAAAGTTATCAAGGTATCAGATACCACAGTATGATCTTACCATTTGGGAAATTTTAATATCTTACCTGGACAACATTTGTGCTAGCTGGGGTATCAGAGGTATTGTAAAGTTACCATCCACTGAATCCTAGCAGCACAACCTTTAAAAAAAGAAAGAAGAAGAATACAAAAATGGAAGTTTCACTGACACATTTTGAAATGACAAGTGTTATTCTGTAACACTTCACGGTTTTATTTTGCACCGTTTCCTAAATCCGCTCTATCCTACTTTCTGCTCTCAGTAAGAGAAACAAGCAAGTCCTCCATGAGCTTTGAGGAGCACTTAGGAAAACATGCCTGAAATAGAGGACGACTTATATTTCAGGACAGGACACTTTACATCAATAACCTAACGGCTTTTGTTTTTTCAACCGTGTGGGATATAAATATCAGTGACGGTGAATATAATATTAGACGAGTATCTGCATTCATTTTTAGTGTAAAAACAACAACAGAATCAACAAAAAAGAGCTTCCTGTTTACTGACAGACAAGAACACATTTTGTGACCTTTGTGCTTCTGTCCCATTTTACACAGTGTGGTGAACACGCACACACACAGAGATACACACAGTCTAGACACAACCATACATCAGCAACTACTGAAATATTTAGCTGTCCACTTCTTCTCTCTTCCCCCTCAAACACACACAGACACACGTCACAGCCGCCATTTCATTACTAACAAGCCCACCATCCTTCAGTTACTTGCTAGCTGATATAAAATTAATTCATTAATTCAAATTAATAAGAAAGACTGTGTCTTAAGATGACTCCAGAACAGCCTGAATAAAGAACAACCTGAGTTTTGTTTGGTTTGATTCTCAAGGCTTTTATTCCCAATAAATGTGGGTAAATCTCAAGAAATCCATCAAATCTACAAATGTGGTCCTATTTAATATACAAAGTTTTTTATTTTTTACTTTAACAAAATAAAAATGACTGTATTACAGCAGAAGACTCACCATTGACAAGAGAAAATAAAAAATGTTGGTGGTTATAATTTGGGATGACTCACTTGAAAGTGACCTGGATAAAAGCGTAGGCTAAATGACTAAACATAAATGCAAATGATTCCAAAAAAATTGCACAAAACCTTAATGGCCCTTGCTTTAATTCAGTATTTCAGTAAATCTGGATATGTTTTAATAAAATATATTTACATGCTTGTGTTTCACTGCAAGTCATTCTGAAGTTAAAAATCTAAAGTTGATCACTGTACACTTCGGAATATATATGGATGAGAGCAGTGCTGATCTGGAATCAGTCAGAGTGCTGTTTTAGACAGAGCTGACTAATGACCGATGGGCATTTGGGATATAACAGCATTAGATAATGATACATTTAAGCACAGGCAATATCAGATGATCTGACCCATCCAGACAGAGACTAATACAGCCTTTAAAGATTGATAGAGAGAGAGAGACACAGAGAGTGAGATACATTGAACATTTAAGCAGATCTCAGAGCTGGAGCCATTGCTGGTTTTTATTAGTCTTTGTGGCCATTCTACTGTTCCATGCAGCTTTGATTTGTAACTTTATTAGTATGACTGTTTCTTTAACAATACCAGTTAAGAACAATTAGGTTATAAAAACCATGCAAAATGCTGATATGGCTGAGATGAATATGATGCCTTACGCAAGGGACGTTATTTTTATATATTTTATATATTCCTTTCTTGGTTCAGTATTAAGTTGCTTTACAGAATGTTATAAAATGTGCCAGTGCAATACTGGCGAATATCCACAGTTACAGTACAATTCTGCTGGAACTGACAGCCAAGCAGAAAATCACCTCCGTGTAACAAGAAAGATTTCATGCACATGGCTGATATGCCGGTTATTTCAAAGGGATAAAAATTTTAAGTAAAACCTTCTTTACACTATCAGCAGTTTTTCGTTAGAGGTCAACAGGTCAATGTGCTGTTAGCAGAGGTATACTCTATCTATATAGTATATAATATAAAAAACTGGTTATAATGATCCTAGTAAAATAAAATAAGATCCTTGACATTTTGAAAAGGAATCAGTTTTTTTTACTGTAAAAAGCATATTTAATAAATTGGAGCAGGGCATAATCATAAGATGAATAATTTTCAAAGCATAAATTAAACACAATCTAAAGTGAAATATTAGCATAAACAAATAATACAGAACATTAAAATCGCTTAAAGTAACACTGTTTTTCACAAAAGAAAAAGTCATACAGGTTTGACTGACATGAGACTGGTTAAACGGTTTCTTTAACACAGGTTTTTTGTTTACCCTCCCGAAGAAACCAATCGCCTGTGATGAAACAAAAACAAGCTATTTGTTTTTTGTGTACGCATAAACTCGTTTGTGTTTGGGTGGGCGCTCGCAGTTGTTTTAGTTTGTGTGGCCCTATACGTGTTTGTTTATAAGCAATATAGGAACGAGTTCAGGTGAATGTGTCTGAACACTCGATCACTTCACAGGTAAATGCATGAACTCCATTGTGAATGAACAGTTTTTGTTTACTACAAAGAGGACATGTTGAAAGTAAACTTATATGAGAAGGAAACTAAATAGTAAATCAGCAAACAAAACAGAAACAAATTCTTTAATCAGTATCATCCAGTTAAACAATTTTATTCATTTTAAAAATGAAAATGTTTAGATATAATTCATCCTGACCTTGTTTATTTAGAGAAAAACTTGCAGTAAAAAACATTTTTAACTAAATATTTAATGTATTTTACTTTTTAGTTTTAATTATGGGTTCTCTACTTACAAAAAAGAGATGAAAGCAAATACCTAAATATCAGCATATTACCAAAAGGACACAAAAGATTTTATTTAAATTAGATTTTTAATTTCTTTAGCTATAGTGCTTAGCTGTAGCCAGCCGATAAATAGACTAAATAGACTGATCTTTAAAATATATGCAGCAGAAAGAGGTCACATCCATCCATTAATAATTAATTAAGGAGAAAGAGATGTGTGTGTGTGTGTGTGTGTGTGTGTGTGTGTGTGTGTGTGTGTGTGAGAGAGAGAGAGAGAGAGAGAGAGAGAGAGAGAGAGAGAGAGAGAGAGAGAGAGAGAGAGAGAACAAACAGATGGTTTGAAAGGGCCATTCGGCTGAACTGACACTTTCATGGCTCATGGCTTTCATCAGATGACCCATATGTTTAGCCATCATCCACATCATCTCCTATAGACCATCACAGACTATCACACTCTTTAAAAATATAATATAATTTACTGTGTGTGTATGTGTGTGTTTGTAGTGAGGCAGTCAAAAGTGAAACACTGTGTGTAAAATCTTTAGGAGGATTTTGTTCCCACAGTTTCAAAGATTATGAACTGACAACATTAATTTACAATCTGAGCATGAAAGATAATATGTGGCATCTGTGTTTTGGAATAGACAGATGCTTTAAAAAATCAGCACAACATGTTTGAGCAGTTGTTTTGTATGATTATGGTAACCATGTCAGTAGCTTAAACATCACCTGTAAAACAAGAGCAAACACGACAGGAACAGAATGTTAAGGGTTATTTCAAGTTAATAATCAAGCAAAGCTTCCGATCATAATAATACAGCTACTGTAGGGGAACACCTCGCCCTTAAGCCAACTCCTGAACACATCTACCCACCCAGGTTCACGCCTATCCATGTCTGATTTGTTGGTAAAACATTATATTAATATGCCCTGGCAATATGCCAATCCTCATTCAGATCCTACATACAAGATATTCTCTATTCAGAAAAATAAGAAATCACACTTTGAGATTGCTTCTTCTAGGGCTTGACGTTTCAAAGTGCTCTAAAGAAATCACTTCTGTACTGGTTATTCTCAGACAGACAGCATTACCAGTCATAGATCACATCCTAAAGTGCTTAAGCAGAACTGAAATTCTTGAATGTTTTCAAGAAATGAAATGAATGTTTTTGCCTTGATGTCCAGTTTACATCCTGCTTACATTCCTTTGCTTTCTGTTGAAAAGGGGAAGGTGGAACTGTTCAATATGACAGTCCAGATTTATCTGACAGATATTTTTATGATAATGACATATTAACTGCAGGACAAAAATGGGTCTGAACAGGTTTTACATTTTATTTCTGTACCTGTGAATATTTCATATTCTATTATGACATGACAACCAAAAGGAAGATGTTCTGTAATAGCTCATTACTCTTAAAGGGTTAGTTTAACAAAAAATAAAAGTCAACCTCT